>QNGE01000392.1:8836-21258 GCA_008508345.1 Paragonimus westermani
CTGTGGATATTGTGGTAACCCCGTTAATACGAATGGTTATCGGTGCGAAAAGGACCAGTTATTTTTCCGTGTGGAGTGCATGAATGATGCTGACACATCACACTGCCCCTTCTGCACAGGGCAGTTACGACCTCCCTCGCCAGTTAAGTTATGATATCGTTAACTATGCATGTTCAGTTGCATCGACCTCAAACACGGTACCAACTCCGACGTTGAAACGAAAACGCAGACCGTGTGCAGCTCCACAATTCACTGATGATACATCTGAAGATGAGTTTCGCGTTGTTCCCCAACGCAAGCGGGCCCAAGTGAAAGTGTTCGCAAATGACAACACAGACGTCACCGGTAAACGTAAGTGATACCCCACTAAACATGTTACATACGGTTTAACTGTGGACCAGCATGCACAGCAACAGGAGGACTTCTACTGAAGCGGCATAGAAAGCGGGTAGCCTCCTTGATTTCTGACAGAATAACATAAAAATTATAACATGTACATATAATAAACGTATTTCGATATTTCAGTATCGTGCATGTAGGCTGACCGTCGGGCATAGACATCAGTGTGTCCAACCATAGGTCGTGGCGTTGTGACTATAGGGTGCACGTAGGCTGACTTTCGAGCATAGACGTCAGTGTGTCCAACTATATGTCGTGACGTAGGCTGACCTTCGAACGGTTAACCGCGAATTGCTTCATACAGTATAGTACCTCACTTCTCGTTGAACCTCTTCGTTTTTCTGGAAACACGTGAAATTCCTTCTCCTTGGTGATTGGGTAATTGAAGTTTTCCACCTATTTTTTGGTTGCCTTAAGGCCAAAGCAGCTTACGCCGATTACGTTGCGCAATACCTACTCTAGGCAGATCACGCCAGGTTTCGCCCGCATTATGTTTAGAAGTCATCAGCTGCCGCCTTATCTACTTACCCACGACTCCTCCAATTTTCGGTGGTTTCCCATCGCACGTGGGGATGATCATAATGACCCAATCTTATAAACTGTCGGCACCTATTTCAAGGAATATCGAATGAGTAGTATTAAAATAAAGATGGTCTACAACTCATACGATGCGTGTTTATTAATCATTTATTCCTTATACCCTCTATCAACCAGATCAAAAAACTTCAGCTATCTCGTCAACATATTTCGCTGTTAATTTAGCGCAAATCCTTGGAGTCCTTGATAAACGTCGTTTGCGCATTTAAACAAACAAATTGTCAGATTACAATCTGCATATTCCATACTTTCCCAAATATTCTGTCCACAATTACTCCCACGATATTCCAAACCCACATATTCACGGTAAACTATCGACAGCATATACTCCCTGCGGGTAAATTTCAGCGCGTGCTACTGTGTTGTCGGTGCCGTTTTAGCTTTCGTTTGTGTAATGCGTGTGCATGGCTAACTGGGCCTTCGTATTGTTTCTCTTCTTGGAACTGTTGTTCGAACTCCTACTGAGGAAGAGCGCAGTCCCCTGGTACGTCCACGTTGCCCGGAAGTTGGTCCGCGAAGTCACGGGCATCCAGAGTAGAGTCGGCTAGCCTGCATGTCACAGGGACTTCCCGGACCGTGGGACCCCGTACATATATATGGACAAGGACACTTGAGAAAGAAAATCTCTCGGTATCTGTTGTTGTTAATACACGTTTCCCGTTGACGCGTGACTTTTTCACTTTGCGAGACGGACTTTGTGCGTTTCGATCTGCAAACGTTGGACATAGTGTGTGCTCTTTCTGTGATTGGCTCTCTGGTATATTACACAATCGTTCATAGATTGAATCAGGGTTGCAGGACAGGGCGTGATGCTGGGCAGGTGGGCATCGGCTGTTGCGATTTTCTGATTGGATGAAAATATTAGTGGGGCCTATTTGAAAAGCGATTGAAGGTGACGCTTGGTAGCGTATAGAAAAACATTAAATTTTCCTTGACCCTTCCGTTTACACCAACTGAAAATGGTCAAAACACTCGTGAAGTCGTCCTTATTCAGAGCTACCAGTGTTTGCATGGCGCTTCCACGACCAAGGCGGACTCTCTTAATATCATGACCGTTCCCTGAGCGTTCCCTGAGTGATCCCTGAGTGTTTTAACTAGACACTTTGGGAACACTCAGGGAACGACGGGAGAAAAAAACGCGCGCACCCCCATTAAGGAATCTTATCATATGCCGCCCATTATCTGTTTTCCTATGGAGCCCAGTAGCGATAAACGGAAATCTAATTTCGCACAATAACGACGACACAACGTTCTAATTCACGAGAAACGATGTAGAAGGCACATAAATATTCATACGTTATATTGAGCGCAATTTTTACAGCAACATCTGTATAACTTTTACGAGTACGTAATTATAATCACAGTGCAAAAATGTCGGTAACCAGATCGCCGGCTTCTTTCGTTGCCCGCAATCTGACCTTCCGAATCCATCTTTGAATGATCCCCTTGACGTCGGCGTGCGAAACGCCGGGGTAAGCCTTCTTCATGATGGATTCTACATTTAACAGGCGATGATTTTTGGTGATCGAACATACCAACGATGGCTGCGGCCAACGGTGAGGAGGCAATAGAGGCGCGATTGTTCACTCCTCTCCAGTATATGGTTTTCGCCACTTCATCCATCAGTAGTGTTCTCATAACATTACGAGTGCATCCATCCATGGATGTGCTGCCGACACTGTTGAGAAAGGTCAGCTGCTTACTGTGAATCGGAAAAGTCAAACATACCAGCTGGGTATATATTTCTGCTTCTTCCAGCTTCATATTTAGCAGCTGCATGTCCCCTATGGACTGCATGGGGAATCGCACTGAGAAGTATGCAGTGGATGACGTACCGGGAGCTGCATGTTGGAATCGCAATGCATTCACTTCCAGTCATAGGGCATGCAACTCTTCGCGGATTCGGATGTTTTGGAGAACTAAGTTCCTAATTACACCTAGTGAACACGGTGATTCTTTGTATTGAACAAACTTACCTTTTTACTCTCTCACTTCTTTGGCTGGGTCGTTTTTGCACACTGCCTCACTGTGTGCTGCTGGTGGACTAACGATGGTGGAGCTAAATACGCACTGACTGACATTTTACTAATGCCATACCTGGAAGTATTAGGGCTGGAGAAAGAGGGTAGGTTCTCCAGTGACCCCAATGTCAATCGTGGTTGAGATGGAGATGCATGGGACATATTATCCAGTTGTGGTGGTCGTGGTGGAGAATAGTCGATATCGACGCTGTACACTGGAGGTTTTCGTTTCTCTTCCACTTCATACGAACGATAGGTTGTCTGCAAATGTGACGTAATGCGATTTCACTAAACCTCTTACGTTTGCCACCGCGATCCATTATATCCGTGGCGTCAGACGACGGTGTGTCTGACAATTGTTCCAGCATTCGTTGGTATCTGTAGGCCAGTTGCAAGTCACCAAGAAAATGTTAGTAAAATCAGACGCGCATACCTGTTGCGCGATGCATCTTGACCTTGTACAGCTTCGAACCAGTGGGTGCTGTCATTCCACCCAAGAGCAACTTGTGATGCTTCGTGGATGGCAATCCCGCCCAGAGCGCAAACCCTGGCTGCGTAATCCACGGCCTGCCCACTATGCCCACGCTTTCATAATCGACCTCAACAACCTGATATATCTGAAAATGAAAGTGTTCATTAGCGCAAACATTGTTTTGTTGCTAAAGAGAAAAGAATGCAATTAGGTAAGATTTGTTTTACGGACAAATTTCCAGGTGTGCGTTACCGGGTAAAATACATGACTGTCCTTTAATGGTAAAAGCAGTCCTTTACACTGGATACGCTTAGGGTCCACCCAGCAGGTGGATGTGAATATATAGAAACACATAAAAATATAAAATCTGCTGGAAGGCAACATCTTGTTGAAAAAATCGCAACAGGTTGCAAAACGCTGTATGTGCATGCGTCTTCCAGAGAAGCCGGTGATTACCGCGGGTAGTCCATCCACCAACACCACGTTGTGCGGCTTGACGCCATAGTACATTACACCTTCGTGAATGAACCTACCGTGGATTTTTGCTGCAATAGGAATGAGTGTTGCCTTCGCATCATCCACAATTGCACTGTCACATGGCAGCTGTACATTCATCCTTTCCGTTATGCGTCGGAAGATCTGCGAAGTGGGCATATTTGGGGATCGTACGAAACCGCGCTAAGTTCTCATGTACGACTCAGATGGAAACGCCGAATAAGAGTCCGGCGGTCCGTGCAGTCTGACGTTCTCACACAAGTGGCTGCCACAGTGGTAGCTGAACACAAGCTCAGATTCACCGTAGATATCAGCGAACTGAACCAACGTTTTTCGCAACAACGACTCCACGAAATTCATATAGTGCAGACAGCACTTTCGGCAGCAAAGTAGGTATATAGAAACTGAAAATTTTAGGAAGTTTCCGTTGATTTTGTCATCTACCACTCTTTTCAACGCCACTGGGCCGATGTACAGCAGAAATTGCCGAAATTCTGTTGCTCCCCAACGGTCACAGTCCACAGTTGATCGACATTTCTTGGGGAACTCACGAGTCAGGGTTCCTCGCATTCTCATCGACCTACTGTTCAAGTGAGTAATCTGTGATGATCCTAGACGAAATTTCCTTTCCGTTGGACCTGCTCTCCATAGGTTCATCAACCGCTTCATCATTCCAGGACACACCATGTGCATGTAGTCAAGTGAAAAACATGTTATTATGTCCACATTCAACCTTTCAAAAGGTGATTGACCAACGTGGTGTTCTTCTTGGCCTCGGGTCCTGAAGTCTTCGTCTGTTCGCAGGCGGTAATTGCTAGGTGGGAACACAATTTTGCGGTTCACGTACACTCCCGATGCAGTACACTTTTCGCAGCATTGGTAACCGGTTTGGTTTTTACCTGACGGAAAAAGTCTCGGCTGGTGCATCACCAACTACGCAATCCAAAACGAATTGCACATGGCGGTTATATGTTGACAGCAACAAACCATCCCTCAATACAATCGACAAGTCTTCTATCACGCTATCCAAATATTCTGCGACATTCACAGGTTAAGAAAGACCGCAGAATAGTCCCACGACGAACACTGGTGTGGAAGGGGATATCAGCCTTCTAAGGATGGGCTACAGTTGTAAACGTAACTGTTGAAAAGGGTCAAACCATCAATATGCAGCTGAAGTCGCAGAATATTCACGTCTTCCGTCCATGGCCCACCAACAGCGTGGCTTATGCATTCAGTCAAACCAAAATGGACGTATTCTCCAACCTCGATGAATGTGCACGCACACTCCCGTGGTGTTTCCAAAAGAGTACGTGCATCTGACGGCAGCTGAGGCAACACTTACCTCAAGTGACTGAGTATAATGCCGACGGCTTTTAAAGATAGGCGGGCCTCTACAACAATCGTGCGGACAACTTCTGTGGGTGTCCTCTTCCTCTCGTTCGTACCGGCGACGTCGTCTGAAATGATGATGGCAGTATTGTTGAATGAAATTGTCGCATACGTGTATCCCGCGCCATAGAGATAGTTCTTGTCATCACTGCTTGAGTGATCGTCAAAGTGTAGGGCCGAAGAACATAATCAGTGGACCTTGCTTCCGTTAAGGAATCTCCCATGACACTTTCCAAGACTGAAGAAGTGGTTGCAAGTTGACGTTCGTCTAGATTTTTAAGTTCACATGGAAAATATCGCTTACCCCGAAAGTGTTGCAAAACTGGAGGAATCAGTTGTTCCTCCCTCGCGACAAAAGCCGTGGGTATCCTAACGTTACCTCCAGAACGCTCCTGGCGCGCTAGTTTGGCCAAACGGTAAAAGTTTGCACGCGAACAAACCTTCGGCCTTTTCGACTCCTTATTGCCCATTTTTCACGCAAGGAATTAAACGAGATGGCTGAAATTGGTCCTTTGGCGCGGTAACCATTAGTGTGAAGTGGTTCGATAAAACAAAATTCACATGAGTGGTGTGGGTCTGCTCACACATTTTTGGGTAGCAAAAAAGTTGTCCTTTTTTTATTAGCCTTAACACACGCGAAATGATACACAGAACCTAGACGCGAGGAAGTTTGGTGAGTGTTCCTTTTGGAACACTCAAGGATCACTCAGGGAACGGCTGAGTGTTCCAGTGTGCTTCTAGGGTGGTTAAAGGACACTGCCTCAGTAATTCTCTACTTGCAATTGGCGCCGTTGTGTTCTCGTCACACTACTTTGTTCGCAGTTAGTTAATTACGACGATAACAGTTTTCTTCCACTGAAATAACTCCGTTTTTTCTGAGCGACATTTGAGATCTCGTTCGAAATTCTGAAGACCAATCTTCTCAGGAATTGCTGACGAAATGTTCCAGTAAGGTCGATGAAGTTCGATATATATTACTTTGACCATGAGTATGGCATTTTGGCCAACGCTCCGGTCTGTGTGCTCATAGGTTATGATCAACCTCATCACTGGGCATCTGCTTAATCGAACTGACCAATAAAGAGTCTACCGCCGATAGCCCACTTCCCATAGATACCGAGAGATTCCCTGCCAGAGGTGTTCTTGTCCATATATATGTATGGGGTCCCGCGGCCCAGAAACCCCCACCAATCGGACGTTACCTCACACTCGCTGACCACCGACGTCGGGCTCTGGTTGGTCAGTCTCCTCAGCCCGTTGTACGGACGCGGCCAACCCAAAGGAAGCAGAAGGAGGTATGTGTGGCAAAACAAAATGGAGGCACACCACACACTACCACACTCGCTGGTTTCGACTGCGCGCTACACCACAATGCCACATTATGTTAGGCGTACAGCGCCTTCCTCATAAATCCGGGAACCTTGTGAATGTAAACCATCCTTCCCATATTTATTTATTTTATTTTATGTTAGGGAAGCAGGACATCTGGATTTTATCTCTCAGTTCATCAACGAAATCTCTTTCATAAACGGCTCTAGCAATTTCGTAGCCAACGCCTTGTCTCGTCCGGATATCAGCCAAATATCCATAAGTGCCATTGACCTTTACACTCTTGCAAAATCCTATTTTAATTATCCAGAACTTCGCCAAATTCGTGCCGACCCCTCTCTAAAACCACGCGATATTTCCTTGGTCCAACCAGAATAATGAAATATGTGCGATATACCTACTTGTATCGCTCAACCATTTTTTAGTAAGTCGGCCTCATGCTTTTAGTCGCCTTCATTCCCTATCATATCTAGGCATACGTGCCTCGACAAACATAAGCACCGGGCGTTACATTTGGCCAAGCATTCGTTAAGATGTTCCCAATTGGGCCAAAAGGTGATTAAAATGACAACTCACTTAAGTTCAACGTCATACCATCACTACCCCAGGAACTTTTGCATTATTCAACGGACACTCCAGACATGTATGTCTTGATATCATTGGTCCTCTTCCGTTCACCAGCGGTTATACGCATCTTCTTACTTGTGTGAACCAAAGCAATAGATGGCGCATTACCGCTCCTTTGGACAACACGTCATCGGGAGCCACTGCGCGCAGTTTTTCCGACTTGTAGGTTTAGAATTTTTGTGTTTCGACCATCATCATTACTGATCGTGGATCTCAGTCTACTTTAGCCCTTCTCTGTAGTTCGAATCGTACTCTTGGATAAGAACGTCCACTGCGTACCATCCTTAGTCGAATGGTATGTTCGAAAATTTACACCCTCAACTAAAATCATCCTTAATAGCAACATCAGCGGGTAGCAAATGATCTGACTGTTCACTTCGTATTCTCCTGGGCTTGAGAACCGGCCTTATGGGATATGTTAGATACATCCCGGTAGAACTTGTGTGCGGTTGTATATTACGTATTCCTGGAGATTTTCCTCCATATCCGTATGGAACGTCAGCGCCTGCCGTTTTCCACAGACCACCCGTCTACTCCTGCACTCGTGTGTGTACCTTTATCTCTCACCCCGGCCCGAACGATCCAGTCGTGTTGCCCATGAAATCGATTGTGTGACTGCTCGTCTTATCTATGTCTCATCATTATTATAATGTCATTCACTCCTGGCCGATGAAGCTACGCGCTATTGCCAATACGTGTTCTCATTCTAATCTGGACCGACAACGTGTCAGTGCTCAAAGTTAAACATGGTTCTAAGTTGTAAGACTTGACGAACAAGAAGTAAACGGTTTATCCGAAAGTCACGAATACTTCATCTATACGCCCAGATTACTCCGGAAGAGACGCTGATTCGAAACTGTCATTATCGGTGTGGACGCCTACAAATCGCAGCCCCCCACAAAATTTCAACGAGTACCGGTCCCAGGTATTATCAGCTCATCCGCACATTGATGAGCGATTAACACGTAAGATCCTACCTCCGGACTGATCATTAATCTACCCGATCGCTGAAGAGGATATCTCCTGCACGATGAGAGGAGCTCCATGTTTGGAAAAACTGTTGCCCGAACATTTGAAACACATGAAAGCTGATGTTTTGACTGGATGTCTCAACACCTTCATGCTTACTCAAGGTTGCCTTAATCATCTGTTCCACTGTCGCCTCAAACTTGTTCCGAAACTGAGTAATCCTTTTTCTCCCAGCGGATTGAAACCAATCTTCTTGTCTTCACCCCTGGTAAGTTGCCTTTACAAGACACCGGCTGATCATTGGAATACGCTTTTTCAACTGCCTGTTCTACAGTTCGCGTCTCTACACCGTGATGGTTGCCTCGAAGCGGCTTCACTATTCCGCACACTGCGTTGGAACTCGCGGACCACGTCTTCCAGCCTGCGTGGCTTTAATTGACGTGCCCAAGGCGGTCGATTTCGTGTCACATGATTCCATGATGAAATCTACCAAAGTTCACGGTATATCTCCACCTCCAAAACACGGCATTGTTGACTAGTGTCGGAACCCTTCCGCCACGCTCGAGGGCTCCGTCATCAAGCCCCACCATGGCGTTCGCCAGGGTGATCCACTGTTGCCGCTACGAGTATTATGGCAGTGAATGAAGTATTTGCTCTCCCTCGACCGGAGATTGACTACCAGTTTCACGACACACTGGTCAGCGGTTTCGCATATGCCAACGATGTGATCCACCTGACCGAGAATCCAACGCGTCTCTCCAAGAAGATTAAGGTCATCGTTAGTGGTTTTGAGTTATCCTAAGTGAAGGTCAACACACGTTAAACTAAAATTATGGTCATCTGTGACGATCATAAGTACAACATAAAACCTATCGCTGATAAGCCTATTCAGTTCGGCCTGCACACCATCCATCCGCTTAGCTCCTGTGACACAGCGACCTAGCTAGGTATGCCGCCAACCTAGAATTCTAAAGCATCCACTAATCACCAATCGCATCCTCGAACGATGCTGGATGAAACAACATGAGCGCCCTTGAAGCCGCATCAGCGTTCCTAACTTCTGTGACAGCATCTGGTCCCCAAAAATTTCCATCCATCAGTCTTGGGCAGCGCCCATTGAAGCGTACTCAAAAGCTACGAACTGTAAATTCGCTAGTTTGCCCCGCAAGTACTCCGCCTTTCAAAAGACCCGCCAAACATGTACAACTACATCCTGATTCGTCTGGGCGGTTTGGGGATTCCGAGTTTAACCAGCCCCTATCTTGTCCCGCGCAAATCACGGGTGGTAAGACTTCTTTGTTGTCAGTGTCTGGTTATAAGAACCGTGGTCAAAGATGGTTCGTTAGGCCCTATCATAAGGAATGTGGACTTCATGATACGGGTTCAGAGTGTGGTACAGGCGAACGAAGAGGATACCAATGTTACGTGGATGAATAAGTCCCATCACACGTTACATGGCCACTGTTTTCAGAAAGTGTCTCGCCCTCTACTCTGAAATCGCCGACTGTTGAATACAGCCCGCATTTTCCCTAGGATCTTCACTCCTGCTACCCAGCCGACATTTGGCGAACGGGAATTATTCTGTTTATCCGAAAGTCATGAATGCTTCATCCATACGCACAGATTACTTTGGGAGAGGTGCGGACTCGCAGGAAACGACCATTTGAATATTATTTGGAACTTCTCATAGCATTCTAATCAGCCTCAACATCAGCCTTACAGGATCATAAAAACTCAAATTGCCCAGACAGCACCTGTGATCTGAAGACCAACGTCATTTCGACGCACTTCGTGTGCATGACAGAACTTCCCTGCCGGATGCTCTAGCAACACTTGATTATTTATGGAGGTTACGCCAACATGTGTTCATAGCCCGAATGAATATTCACCAACTTCGTCAATTTTCGGGGGGAAATGTTACTGGTCTTGTTGCTTGTACTCATCAAGCTACCCCTGGTAGTCGTTATGATGAAGTTGTACCCACGAGGTTTGAATAAACTACGGTGACCCGGTGTTTACTAGTGGGAGTCCAAGACACGAAAACCAGAAAGCAACTGTTGTCCAGAGAAGAGTCAAAGCTAAATCGAGATCAGGCTTGTTTCATTGAGAGGCAAAAGGAGAACACAGTCAAACAGCACACCTTATGCCGGCCGTCTTCGGCCCCAGATAATGTACAATTGATTGCACGGCATACGACTCCGCACAAATGCAATGAGAATCTCATTCATACATTAACGTGTTATCACTGCGGTGAAAAACATGAAGCTGTCACGGATTGCAGTCACAAACAGTCGGCATGTTACAGATGTGGGAAAATTAGACACTGTGAACGCGTATGCCGTTCGAAACAAGCGCAGTCTTTCGATTTCCGGTCTAAGACCCGTGCTGTACGATCGGCTGAAGATCATGGAGAATCCATTTCATATTAATTTTGCATACCTTAGCCACATTTCCAGCGGGTGTACCAGCTTATACGGTAGACTTGAACGTGGAAGACCGCAACGTTTATCTGGAGATCGACACAGGGGCTTCCACGACATTTATTAGTAGGTGCGCACTGCCAACTCCAATTCCGTTTGCTCCAGCGGCCGTTACATTGCAGTTATAGACAGGAGAGACAATCGATATCATGGGTACGTGCAATGTGGAAGTGAAACACGAAACAAAAACGCCTAACTCACCCGCGTACATTGTAAATAACGAGGGCCCAGGCCCGATAGTTCGAAATTGGCTTAAACTCATGCCAGATCCACCGCCATCTGTCAAACGAGTGGATAGTCACAATAGTCTTCCGGCACTACTACAGAAATTCTCGCCTGTATCCGATGAAAAAAGCTGTGGAGTTTGGAGGATCTTTAGGCGCCTACTGTAATACAGCAGGACACCCCGTCAAATTTTTATAATGCTTGTACGTTGGTATTCTATGTCCTCCCAAAAGTCCAAACTGAACTCGAAAGTCTGCAGAAACAGGGAATAGTCGCTATTAACCGACATTCAAAGCTAAGTGCCTCTAATATACCAGTGCGGAAACCAGATGGTTCCGTTCAGCTATGCGGAGTTTACAAACCGACAGTGAACTAGGCTGCTACCATGAAACATTACCCCCATTTCAAAAATAGAGGATTTGTGTGCTACGCTATGGCGTGGTTTATAGTTTTCCCAACTGGACATGAGTCATGGATATTCACAAATCGAAATTGACCAGGAGTCGAAGAAATTTACAGCAACAAGTACACACGTAATTATTCTAGCAAATCACTTGCTATTCGGCATCCACTCTGCCCTGGAAATTTTTCAGCGCATTGTTGAAAACTTGCTGAAACATATTCCCGGCGTCTATGCTTACTCAGGTGATATACTTGTTTCCGAACTTTCGAGTAAGGAACATTTGTAGTCACCCGAGTTCTTGTCGTATCGTTCACAGGAAAACGGCCTAAAGTTAAAGAGTGCATTCTTAGCCAACGAGGTTTAGTATCTTTGTTTTCCGTTAGACAACTGTGGATTAAACCCATTACGGGGAAAAATCAGACCGATTAGGGAGGCCCCAGTTCCGCGAAATATGAATGAGTTACAATCCTACACTGGTATGCCTACTGATCCCGACCTATACTGCTACCTCGACGTGGTGGTCGGGTTTGTGTGCTGTTTTGATCCGGCGGGCTATGCTGACTAGGACTCCGGTCCTTCCAGGTGCAACCTTGTCAGACAGGCCAATAGGGAGCAGTCAGACGAAAAGCAGTTACACTCATAGGATTGTATGTCGCACTACTGACCGCGTAGGAGTGCTTAGGCAGTGAGGTACGATCCTATGGGCATACAGCAGAACTATTTTTATAGTTGCGGCACTGCTGTCTTCCGTATCAGGGAGAAGAAGGTTAGAAAAGGTACCCTCAAACAAAGAGCACGCCGATCGCCCAACGGTTGACCGTGACCGCCGGCGTATTATCCAATACGGTCGAAAAACATCAGATATCTCTCAAAAGCCCGATGTAGCTTCGAGTACATCCGCTGCGCGCAGCAGTGTTCAGAATCAGACATTATTGTCTTATTCACTGCGCCCTCGGGCTAGGCAAGCCCCTCACTGCCAAGTGAGTCAGACTCTTGAGTCATTGGCTCCGGGT
>QNGE01000392.1:22991-35516 GCA_008508345.1 Paragonimus westermani
CTCACTCTGCAAGCAGAGTGAGAGTTTATGGACAACTGTCTCGAGCGTTCATCACTTCTAGTGGTGTTCGTCAGGGGTGTCCGATTTCCCCCTTCCTGATCAATTTTGTCATGGACGACATTCTGGAGGGGGCGCTTCGTGAATCCAGTGGGCTTGGTGTTGAGCTTCTTCCTGACGCTAGATTGACCGACCTGGAGTACGCGGACGACACTGTCTTACTTAGCCCCTCTGCCGAAGACATACAGACGCTGTCTCCTTCGCAAGGGAGTACCAGAGAAATACGTGAATCTATTGAGATCGCTGTACGCTCACTCTACAAGTAGGGTGAGAGTTTATGGACAACTGTTTCGAGCGTTTGGTTGTGAAAGTGAAAACCTGAAATGCTTGTTGTATGAGCTGAGTCTCCCCTTAAACGACAGTAGACGTATACGTGTGTCTCAGGAGAGATCTTTAGAACGAATTCTTGACAAAAAATGTGTGCAATATGACAGGTATAGTGGAAGCCAACCTGGAGAATGACCTAAGGATTTTTCTGTCGCTTAGGTAACATTTCACTCATCACCATTAAATGACAGCCAAAAAAGAATTCGAAATTTTTAGTGTGAAAGACTGAGCTTGTCCCAACATGGACAGACACCCTTCAAACGCTTCACGGGGTCTACATAATACCACCGCTTAAATATGCTAATGCGGTTGTATAACCTGCTGGGAGAAGGAAATACTCCCCATTTGATGTGTCCAGCAAATAATCGCCCTATTTACCGCTGGCTCGCAGTATTACTCCCACAAGTCACTCCCCGAGAATCTTCATCTTTATCCAGTTGAGTTTCAGAGACCTGTCGTACACCCTTTCAGCGCGGACCTCGTGCAGCACATCGTCATCTCTGTAGCTGATAACAGCCGAAGGGGTCACAACACGAAGATCTACAAGCTTCGACCGCTAAGCAATTTTGGGCAGCAGTTATTTTCTTGCAGAGTTATAAGCCACTGGAACGGCTGTCCATTGAAGGTTGTTAGCCGCTTTTCTAGAGACCTTTATGACATTAGATTCCGACTTATTCTAAATAACGATATATTTGTATTCGATTCGGTTCGGGCCGTCAGAACAACTCGGCGGGACAGACCGAGTCGAACATCGACACCCTCCTCGACTCCAGGTCTTATTACCGAAGCTCCTCCTCGCACTCTTCTTTCTCTTGTTTTTCGCAAAGTTCAATAAGGAAGTAGCTTACGAGCGCACGTATGCGAACTGTTTGAGTATGTTCAGTAAATTAGGGGAAGTCTGACATTAACATTGTGACACACAACTTTACCTGTTTGCTTTTAATTAAACCAGGCTAACAGATAACATCAGTGACAGTGAACTAAGCGCTGTCGCTTGCTCAGTTCAAGAGGCTGACTCCGCCCAACGGAGAGTAGTGTCTGCGATTTTTCTTCAGTAGTGTCTCCCAACACCCATGGTCATCAGTGGTTTTTACTCCTCTGATAAATGTGAAGCTCTGTAGCATCGAATAGCACCGAGTGACCAGGATTCACTCCTATTAGGAGCTGTTTATTGCTCTCCAACATCCGACGTCTCCGACGACGACACCCTTCTGGTAAGCCTGGAAAACATCTTAGGTCTACAACGCCTTACTCATTTGCTAATTATGGGTGACTTTATCGCGCTCAAGGTAAACCGGGCATCGTTTTCTCACCACGACTGTGAAATCGGATTCTCGACTTTCTTACGAACGCCGTTGCTACAGACGGCGTGGAAACAGCACGTCAGCGCCCCGACGCGACATCGTTTTGGTCAGATCACCTGTTTTCTCGACTCAGTCATCACTGAAGAAAGCCACCTGGCGGACAGTGATCTTCAAGCCCCCACTTAGACACAGTGACCATTCTGTGTTAGCCTTTGATATTATCTGATACTGGTCACAACAACCAGCAAAAAGGCCCACAGTTCGAAACTATAACCGGGCAGATTTTAACGGCATGAGAACCTACCTAGGTTCACTTCTTCTTGACTTGGACTTGGTTGACCAGAAATACCATACGTTTCAAAGCACAGTTCAGAAATCGGACGACTTATTTATACCACGCAAACTGTACACTTTCTCTTGTCGGTTACCCCTTCCGCGCAAGATACGTTGACTTTTTGATGACCGTTAACATTTATTCGCAAAGCATGAGCTTACAGGAAACTCCGAGGACCTGAGCGCCTTCCACATTGTCCGAAACAAGTGCAAGTGGGGAATCTACCAACACACCACATTTGTACAAGGCCCACCTCATATCCCGCGGGAACAAAAACATCTTATTTGTGTGTATGCGTCGACTAAGAAATATTACACCTTCAGCTTTTTCTCTACGTCTGCCTGACGGGAAGACTTCATCTGACACCCTAGATGTGGTTGAGTTATTCACTGAGTATTACTCGGCAGTCCACAGCGTCGCATCCTCGAGCTGGTATCCTAACCTACCGCTACAGAACTTCAGACAACCAACCGCGACCGTCGAGTTTTCTGTGCTAGATGTTAAAGACCTCTTATTCAAGGTTAATTCATACAGTGCAATGAGTCCTGACATGATCAATCCCACACTACTCAAGGAAGGAGCTATTAGTTTGGTTGAACCCATTTAAAAGCTGTTTAAGCAAACACTCCAGAATAGCATTCTCCCTAGCGCATGGAAAGAGACGACAGTGACCCCCACTTTTGAAGTGGGCTAGCTACCGGTCAATCAGCCTTACTAGCATTCTGTGCAAACTACTGGAGCGCCTACTAAAGCATGCCATACTCGATCACTTCTTATCAAGCCATCTTTATTCTTCCACCCAGCATGGCTCCCTTCATAATCAGTCATGCATAGCAAACATGCTTATTTTCATGGATAATCTGACGGAGGCGAAGGACAAAGGACTCATCTCAGATGCTATCTTCCTTGATTTCGCCAAGGCTTTTGATCGTGACTTACAGGAGCACACAGTGGGAGCCTGTGGCATCCAAGGATAAGTTCTTCGTTGGATTGTCTCGTCTCTTGATAATGTAACTTTTAGAGTTACGACCAGATCGGATCTTTTGTCTCCCTCTTCCATTTCCGCGGGAGTTCCCCAAGGGTCACTGTTATTTTTTTTGTTATTCCTCATTTGAATCAACAGCCTCCAAACACTATTTCCAACAACGCCCTTTTATACACAGACTACGTGAAAAATCTGGAATGCCACACATCCCAGTGCACTACAGATTGTTCTTGACGCGATCAAACGCCGGCCGGACGATTGTAGTCTCCCACTAAGTGACAGTAAATTCGCTCATATGTCACCCGGTGAAAATTCTGGCAACGCTTTCATGATTCATAATGCGTTCAGCACAGCGGAAATCATGTAAATCGACCTGAAGAAAGATATGGGCATCTGGTTGTCATCTACTTTGTCCACGTATTACCATGAAATGGCGGCGAAAAAAGGATTTTCAAACGCTTCGAGGGATTTATATAAGACCGCTCCTCGAATATGTGAATCAGGTTGTGTATACCGGCCGGGAGAAAGAAATATCAGCTGTCCAGCGTGTCCAGCGCGCGGGAACCAAGGTGGTCCCTGGCCTAAGCATTGTTACTTACCAGTCCCGACTTGAAATTCTTGACCTGTAATGTGATGTTTCGTGAATAGATAGAACTTAACCCGAGACCAGTAGCCGGTATATCCGAATTGAGCAGAACACAACGAATGAACGAAAACCAAACGCTTGTATTGGAATTACGCGCTGTGTCAACCGTGTACAACATGAACCTCAATAATTGACGTGAAAGTACATGTTCAACGACATCCGTCACATCCACCACACGTTGAATGGGACTGCGGGTTCTTGAAACCCTTTCTGGGTTTTGTTCGCAGTCTTGAAGACCCACGAATGATGCTTGTAATTTCTTGATTCAAATTCGAGTCTACAGCAGAACCATCATTATCTGAAGTCACAACAGAATTTGGAACGAACTGACCTGTATCCTCAAAAGTATCTGATCCACGTGTCGACTATGTACAGATAAATCATCAACGTCTAGAATTCGGTATAAGCATTTACTGAGATTCTTTAGAAGTAAACCAGTTGACATTCTCAAGTCATTACCACGATAAAAAGTAACTTCAGAGGACTGAATACACATCATGTTTGACCTCAAAGACATTGCTTTAAAAAGTTTGGCGGGACATACATGTGTATTTGATTGACAGGCATTGCGACATTGTAGCAAGAAGTTGTCAACACCTGTTTCAAGGTCTCTGAATGTAGTACACTGAAGAGAGGCTATGGCACTTTTGAGTGTTTAAACAAAGTATTCAGCATGACCAGTAGAGCAGGGATGTCGAGCGGGGGTTAACAGATGACTGCATCCAGTACCGTTGAGCCAAGTCGTTAGAATATTGGCAGTGAAATGGGTACCGTTGTCAGTCACTAACACAAGAGGGATACCTCCTCTGCTGAATATTCTTCTGAATGCGTACATAGTGAATTATGCAGTGGGCGTTGTTGTGAATGCCACTTTCGGCCACTTCAAATGGGACTCGATCACCACCAGCGCATAATACTTGTCAAGTAAAGGACCACATTAATCCGCATGAATCCGCTGCTAGGCCCCAGCTGACACCAGCCATGCAGTTTATTTAGACGGTAAATTGTGGAATTTTTGATGGCAAGGTTAACAACGTTTAGCCAGACGACAAATATCAGCATCAATCTCTGACCACCAGCACGTAAATCTGACCAAAGACTACATCTTTTCAACTCCATGGTGTCCAGAATGTAGATTGTCCAGAACAGTCCTACGAAGCGTTGGAGGAATAAAAATTCTGTCATTAAAGCACAATAATCCATCTGGAGTGAGTGATAATTCTTCCCAACGCACATGAAATGTAGGAAATCTCCGTCTGACTTGTGGGATCTAACCACAACGTAGCGCACTAAGAACGGGTGAAAAGTAACGTTGAGTGTCGCGAATCAACTCTGTTCGGCTAACAGGCAGAGGCTGGATTAGAAGGCAATCATTACTAGAAGTTTTGCTCAGATGTATATGGAACACGTGACAAGTAATCTACATGTTTGATCTGGTTGGCTGATTTGTGCACTATAGTATGGTCATATGCACTGAGTGATATGCTTCATCGTTGAACCATGGCTGCTGAAGAACGTGCCAATAACTTGTCAGGATTATAGATGAATCCTAGTGCTCCATGATCCGACACAATTTTGAGTGGTATTCCAAACAGATACTTATGAAGTCGCTTTACCGCCCAGTATACCGCCAGAGCTTAACGGTGTGTCTGAGCATAACCCCTTTCTGCAGGACTAAGTTGGCGTGATATACATACAGCTGGTTTGTTGTCCCGTCCAATCACAGCTCCGATTCCAACTGGAGATACATCAGTAGTTATCACAGGCATAGTTTTAAAAGAAAATGGACGAAGTATAGCATCATGTGACGAAAAGTTTAACAATGAACGTACACGCCGTTTATGAGTTGGAGTCCACGTGAACTGCTTCTGAGAAAGCAACTGGAATAAACATTCAGCAAGATGAGATAAATTTGGAATGAAACGGGAATAGTACTGCGAAGCGCCTAACAAAGAATGTAATTCAGATAGGTTTGCGGGTAAGGGTGCATTAACTAATGGGTCTGGACATTTGGCATCAGGTTTGAATCCGTTACCGTCAACTAAGTAACCGAGACACTCGAAACTGCTCACAGTGAAAGCGCATTTGCTTGGATTAACAGCAATGTTCATGTCAAAAAGCTGTTGGAATAGTTTCGAAAGACGAGAATCATGAATTAACTTGTCTGGAGCATGTACAATGACATAATCCTGATAAACTCCAACACCATCCATACCCTTCACAATGTTGTTCCTTACCTGCTGAAAGATAGCAAGAGAATCACTAAGTCCAAACGGCAAAAATCGGTACTGAAACGTCCATTAGGTGTATTGATTGTTCTTATCGGCATTGATGTCTTATCCAAAGAAATATGTAGATATGCATCCTTCACATCTATCTTGGAGAAAACTTTGGATCCTGAAAGCTTGTTCAGAATGTCCTCAGGTTCAGCAGTAGTACATGTATGTTGCTTAAGACATCAGTTTACAGTAAGTTTACAGTAAGTCGATAATCTTCACATATTCGCGGAGTTTTCCCATCAGACTTCAAGGGTGTCACAATCGGCGTGGCCCAAGAGGATGAATCAATAGGCCCAATAACGCACCTCTCTACCAGCCCGTTGAGCACTTTCGTTACCGGTTCACGGAGTCCATAAGGAATCATAGGACGTTTCAGAAAAACCGCACCACTAGTTATTTCTAGTTTAATTGGAGGTATCTGCATGCCACCAGTTGCCTTCGAGCACCTGAGAAAGAGGTCTTTCGAGCTTGTGGAATTACTCGGCGGTACAAGCAAGGAAACCTGGATATGAAACAATTTAAAAATCTTTCGCCCCAAAACGGATGGGCCATGATGAGTAACAACAACGGTACAATCAAGTGGCTTGGTTTGTTCGTTAAAGATCGGAATAGTGACTGTACCCAAAACAGGAATGGAATGACCGGCTATACCTCGTATGGTTACAGAACAAGGACGGAGTATGTAATCTGGATAGAACTGTGATAAATATCTTTTTGGTGTGATAGATTCTACACTGCCAGTGTCAATATTAAAATCTTGCCTCGTGCCAGGTACTGTGTAAAGGGTGTGGAATAAATTCCCTGAAGTGGATGAATAAACTATCAATGTAAAGGACTCCATCTTGTCGCATGTAACATCAAATTCTTTTTGACCAGTTTCTATAAATTGACAATTTCTGCTTGACTTACAGACACTTTGTAACTGACCCCGTTTCCAGCATTTGTGGCATATAGAGCTGCGGTGAATGCATGTATATCTAGAATGATGCTTGCCACATGAGGCACAATTCCCGAATCTGCCAGTGATATGTGTCGAGTGTTGTGGAGTTTTTGGGAAACTGGTCGAGGACCATATTTAGGATGTAACATGCAGGCCAGCCGACTCTACTTTGGATGCCTGTGACTTCGCGGATCAAACTTCGGACAACGTGGAAGCACCAGGGGACACCGTTCTTCCGAAGTAGGGGTTCGAACAACAGTTCTGTTAAGAGAAACAATATGAACAAGCATGAGCCGAAGGCCCAGTAAGCCATGCACACGACTTACACAAACGAAAGCTAAAACAACATCGACAGCACAGTAGCACACCCCGCTGCACAAATAAAATTCAATCCTTGAGCGCTCTGTGGTTTCGGTTGCGCGTTACAAGGAGCTGAATTGAATAGCCGCAGAGTACTGTGTTCTGTAGGTCACTTTTTCATCGATCCAACCAAGACCGGAGCCTCACTGGAACTCACACTATGGACTGTATTGTTGACGTCTTGGTACTGCTCACAGATGACCTCGGTATTTTGATACGTAGATTTAGGAAGTAGCAGCAGTTGTTCATGCAGGTCCGGTGCATTAATACCGGCGATTAGTCGGTCACGGAGTTGGACCTCCAACTCATCACCAGAACCACACCGTGCTGCCTGAGTTTGGATCTGGATAATAAAGTCACGGACTGACTGGTTCGGTTGGCGCTTCACGATATTGAATTTGGCTGGCACGGTGATCTCAAAATTTGCAGGAGTGACATGGCCGAGCAGTGTTTTCTTTATGCCCTCGTTTGTGAGATCCATCAGCGAATCTGGATAAGACAAATTCTTCAGAAGACAATAGGCCTCTTTTCCTACTCTTGAAAGGAAGAAGGCTGACTTTGTTTCCTCACTTCGGCTGGATACGGTCCTACATCATAGTTCAAATCGTTCAAAATAATCCCCAATATCACGAGGGGATGAATGATTGTCCAAAGTTTCGAGAAGCATGGAATTCATTGCTATCGAAGACTGCCGCGACGCCAGTGTGATGTTTCGTGAATAGATAGAACTTAGCGCGAGACCGGTAGCCGGTATATCCGAATTGAGCAGAACACAACGAATGAACGTAACTCAAACGCTTGTATTAGAATTACGCGCCGTATCAAATGTATACAGCCTGAACCTCAATAATTGACGTGAAAGTACATGTTCAGTGGCATTCGTCACATGTACTCACTTGAATTTCGAACACTCCGGGGTGATTTGATACTCACACACACCTTCAGAGTAGGTTTTGTAGAACAGATGTTGACTGTAGCGAATGATGACGGCCGGTTAGGACTTGATAGGAAGCTTTTCAAGCTTCTTTCTAGGACCTTTCTTTGGCAGCAGTTCTTTCATTACAGGGTTATTTACCACTGGAAGAGCCTTTTTCTCTGGGGTCATCAACAGCGCTTATACGGAGCGTTTCAAAGCTCTTATTGATTCTAATTCATCTAAAATTTCATTATCCGAGTAATCTTACTTTGTTCTTGGTATTCATTGTAATCCCCAATAACGGTGCTACAAGCTGTATTCAATGATCGCCTATCAGATATCCAGACGCCCGCTGACACTGAGAGCTGGACAAATGTTGGAACAAACCTTTTCCTACTCTGAGCTAATCGAATTATGATTTGTTTTCGTTTTTCTGGGCAATCAGCATTATCCAGTTATTTAATTTTAACCCCACTCTTAGAGCACTACTGAACGCATTCACATAGACAGACAACGTAGTCTGGTCAATCTTCGGATCACGCCGATGAATCACCAGGACTTCAACAGGCACAGGCCTTCAAGTCCGAGATCGGAAATTGAAATTGAAATGGTTGAGAATGTAAAGCGGGTATTGCGTAGTTATGTGGTGTTCATGCGGTACGTTGTGCGTATATATCATCCCTTGATGGAGTTGTGATGGAAGTCAACGCGTCACTAAACGGATATAAAAAGTCAAATTTGTCCGGATTGTCCGAGAAGACTAGCGTTGCCGCTAAAAGAATATCATTGAAGGCGCTAACAAGTTGGTTATACATCCCTTCCACGTGTTTTGCTGTAGGTTTTAACGAACCATCTCAGCACATCTCAGTGTTCGAAAGCGTTTGGCCGAAACTGAAGCGAGCCACCATTGCAGTTTTTCAAAATGCACCTGTTGAATACACGCTTGAGGAGTTATACCGAGTTTGTCGACCGCTAACGCCTTATTGTTTCTCAGTATGTAGAGGACGTGTGCGCTCAAAAAATGTTGGTGGATTTGTATTCTGATCTGAAACTGCTAATGCGAGATTTTGTCGAAGGGTTGCTTCCGATATTCATCAGATATCCTTTACACATTATATCCCCTCGTGTTTCACCCTTATGGGCTGCTTTGCTTGTAGATTTGTTTTCCTACCGAATTCACCACAATCCCTTGCGTTCCGGTTCCGCTCATCTGAGCTTTTTAAGTTATCCATAAGTTTATGCGCTGTTGACAACTTGTTGATCCTAATGTTTTCGTTTCTTGTCTGTTGCTCAGCACAGATTCTGATGAAACCAGACATCTGTGGCTAACCTGCTCCTATTTGTAGACGGTCTTATCGAGACCAAAGACCACAACCCTAATTCAAACGTTGTGTGCTTTCTTTGAGTTGCCTGACCAAGTGCCTGATGGTCCATTCTCACATAGCCGAGGGGCGTACATGGTGTGGTTCACCACTGGCCATCCTCGTTTCTAAGTACTTGAACTTTGCGATCCCCTGTTGTTCTGCGTCCATCTCGGCGGCGTACCTTAAGGTTTGGCCTTCACTGTCCCCAATTTGTATCAACGGTCCTGTGAGAACACTCCTCACTAACTTCTTGGTTTATACGGATAGCCTCAAAAGTCGGTACTTTCGTGATCTCGGCATTCTCCAAATGTTTGTTGCTCTGTATGTACGATTTCGTGTTTCGAACGATTGACGTTGGATACAGTTAACTTGGGTTTGATTTCTCATCTATGACGTGTTCATCACATCACCACGATGCAATACTTCTGTTTGGTAAAGATGTATACTATGGTTACGAGTGCGAAGTAGTGCGCATACATGGTAGTAAGGTGTTTAGTTTGCTTCGGTCCAATTCATGTAGCTTGCTGTTTAGACCAGACATTATCAGTCCTTTACACTCGCAGTCTGCACGGTCTCATCCTACGGAAAGTGACGTTTTATTTCGTATGAAATTACCTTGGTTTGAGCGACAGGATTTGCATGAGAGTTAATGGCTGGTTTGGAAACTTCAATTAGTACTTAGGATCGCCGCCGATACTGTCGCTCAAGAGGTCTCACTCAGACTTTCATTTATCAGGGCCGAAGGGTGATGACCATTTGGAGAATTCCGTGGTGGGTCAGGATGCGGTGTGTGTAGTGAGGGGGCTACGTAGTTCGGTTAATATGATCAGGGCGATATCTTTCCACTGGCACTGGTGTTCGGGAGGCACTAGGCCAGCAGTTATCAACGTTATCTTTAAATCCATCTGCCGTAGTAAGTTAAACTGCCCTGCTATTGATACGGTCCACAGATTGTACCTGTGGAGAGTGAAAGCTCCGTCGTAGGTGTATTGTTATCTATCTGCATCCGACAGCACCCTGAATCTCTGACCTCTCAATGGGGTTGCCACTCTTTGTTCTGGGGAGGAGAGCTTTAGACTGGTTAAACTATTTTTGCCGAGATCTTCCATATTCTGGAGGGACTCTCGTTGGGAGGCGGTGCACTTTTCCGGATGTTTGCATATCTTTCATTGGCAATCGGAATCATGTTTATGTCCATTGTTGCCGCAGAAGCACTTTGTAGAATGGCATGAGAACATCCGACTTACTTTATACGAACGTTCTTTACAGCCGGTGTACGACTCTGACTGCTTTGCGTGCTGTCGCTATACGCTCAGTATCACCATTCAGTTACTTCATCATTTAGACCTTCAGATCTTTCCAATCATGACACTGTTTCAGTGTTAGTTATCGCCTCACCTACATGCTTTTGCCGTTTGGTGTCTTACACCAACCAAAAGCAAGTAATTACACTTTCATACGCCGAGAGAGTTTCCGTTTTGACGTGATCAGTTTGTCACGTTTTCTCGGTAGAAATCTCTTTCACATAATCTGTAAACATAACCCAGACATTTTAGCTCTTGGTTCAATTTCCTGATGTAGGTAGGGAACACTGGTGACTACCTTAAAGGGACCAGGCTTTTATATGTCACGGTGTATGAAATTCTGTGATTTACTTGACTAAACTGGATGGTGTGGTGATCATACCGATAGTCTCGCATACCAGACAGGTCAGTAGTTGGAGATTTGACCAACTTCAGTTTCCTGAACTTCCGGATTAACTAGTTGAATAAGAGTGGCTCTATTTCGTGGTTCTGTTCCGTCGCTTTGTTATGCAGGCTTTTGAGCTGAAAGCTGAGGTTTTCACTCGTACATGTTCTTCTGACTAGGTGTGTGCGTCCTGATCATATCTCATCCCACGTACGAGCTTGTTTTCCCACAGTAACGCCAATCAGGTGTGCCGCAGCGTAACTTGAGTGGTTCTCTCTGCTGCATCCAACAAGGTAAGTGAGCGAAAGCGCACTGCCAGTGACACTTGTCTACCATCTTTTTCAGACCTAACTTTACACTCCTGCCATGCTTCTATTCTAGCTAGTCTACTTCAGATCTCAATGCAAATACGTAATCATGAGGAACACTGAGCCGTGAGGTCTCATTCCGCATGGTCCATAATTCAAACTCCAGTTTTCCGTCCGCGTTGTACGCTGTTGACATCTAGTATAAGCGCGTTTAAACTTCACGCTCAAAAACCGCCTGGTTAGACGACTTTTCTTGCTGGGGCGATAGACTGGTTGATCATCATCATGATCATCATCATCATCATAGACAGCAATACATCAGTGGTTCACACTAATGCTTAACTACCACACAACCATGAAGAAACAGCAAACCCTATATAGAAAGAGAGAAGGAAAAAGAAGAGGACTGGAAGGGACCTAACTGCTGAAAATGACTACGTCCATATTCAAACATACAGTATCAAGGTGCCTACACCTTGCAAAAAAACAACCGAGCTGCAAGTGAGAGTAAGGCGTCATCAGCGAGACAGCTTCTCTACGGCTTTCACTGCCTCGCGTCAGTAAATGCACTCACTCATTTCACAGACAACTCGGACAAACAACGACAACATTCACGCTACTAAACTCGATTAGCCGCCATCTCACCTAGAGTCTCCAACCACCGACTCTGTGAGTCCCGACGGCCCCAGCCCAGGAGACAAACTCGATCCACAGTGGCCAACCGCCTGGTGAACGACCTCATTTCCTTATGTCAGGTCATTATCTGTCCACCTCGCACCTTGCACCAGTTGGGCGCAGTGTCAGCGAACAGTGCTCGGTGTGGAAGACGACTAGCTGGTATCGTTAATACGTGACCTAACCATCTAAGCCTGTGCAAACGTAGAGATTGGACAAAAGAATTCTTTTGACAATCACTACCAAACACCCACTTCCTAACCTCTTCGTCGCTTACACGCTGGTGCCACCCGATACGAGCGATTGAACACAGACATCGGTGGTCAAATACTTGAAGACGG
>QNGE01000392.1:47337-87683 GCA_008508345.1 Paragonimus westermani
TGAACCACTGATGTATTGCTGTCCATGATGATGATTGTTCTGCACACAGACTATGGAGATATGGACACAACCGTTGCGCTTTCAATGACATCTCCACTGCCCGTAAGACAGATTAGGAGTCTTGTCGAAGGTGGCGATAATTGACACGCCACAAATAAATAACTCAGAGATCTCATATTGTAAGACGCCGCTTTGCTACCCATGGCCATGCACGGTACGTATTTTGTATGTCGAATGTTTTTTTTGCGTTTCTGCACATACAGTGTTCTGTGAAGAGTTTGAACCAGGTGGGTGTGCACTGTGGCAAGTTATTACTACTTCGGTTCAAACAAACCTAATCCTGCATATAATACCCATTCGCAGCACGCGGATCTACTTGGACGGGAGAGGTCTAAAGGCTCGGTGATGCTCGGTACCACAAAAGTAGCGAGTTTTTGTACTGGGCAAGTAGCTAAATTTGTGTTGTTTTTAGTTTTTGTTTGTACAGTAGAGGATTTAGGTTTGTGTTGACAGCGCTCTTCACGGTTTTGTGGTAGTAGCTGCTAGTCTGACGTGCCAGTTTCCATTACGGGATGAACCAATAAAAATCGGATTTTGTCGATATTGTTGTCTACGAAGACGAACTAACGTGACACCTGCTTTCCGTTATTTTTAGCGTAATGGTTTCTGTCACATCTCATCCTTGGTCTTCTCGCCTCATCTCAGGTTCGTGAGGGAAGTCATTTAAGCTTGTTTCGAATATCAGATGGATTGCTGTGTTTTTATGTCAGACCTCGATTGCTGCAAATATTTAGGCAATATTTTACATAGTTCTTATCAGTGCCTTGACAGTAAGTACTCTACATCTACAACCCGAAGATGGACGTGGTTTGAATCTACATGAAAAGTTTTTATTAGGGCACCATCTCCCGAATTCTTCTTCTGAGTGGTTTGTGCCGATCATGTGGATTTTGTTGGTCGTCAAACACTTCCCCTGCATAGATTCATTGGCTTCATTTTGTTGTTACTGTTCCTTAATTTGAGTCGTTTACTGACAGTATGCAACTCACTTCTGTCGCGTGTTATTGGGAGTTGTACTGCAAGAAGATGGTATGATCCGCGTTCTGATGTGATATAGTTTTGTAGCTTTTGATCCGCAATATATTTCTGTTCATGGACCGTCAGCTGCTGGTTACAAATACGCAGTACATGCAACTATGGTAAGTCCACTTTGTAAATTTAGTTGATCTTGTCATGTTCTGATTAATTATGCAGAGTGTATCAGGAGTTATCGTTCTGCGACTTTCTTCATCTATTTTACCCTTCTCTCCACTTTTACTCTTTCCTCTACCTTCGGAAATTAGTCGTTTTCTGTTGTCAAACATTGGCACTTTCAATATCCGCACTCCCCGGCATGTTGTTCTGCAAGTTGATTTGACAAGTACTCTCCCATATCTGTAGCTTGATGTTTGTCGTGTCTCAGCATCACTAATTTGCGACTCTATCACTGTTATTGCATTGAGTTCATTTGTAGCTAACTGTCGATCCAAGTGCTTCTCCTTGTATGACTGGTGATGTGGAATGTGAATCTTGTGGTTATTCTGTTGTACGAATCGCACTGGATTCCAGAGTAGAGCGACGTTTACTCAATTGGGTCCCAGTGTCAACATAAGTCGGAAGGGTGATGTGAATAAATTATATCAGCGTGCGTTCCAGATGCCATTAATAGTGTGCTCTGCATCGTCTTCGACGTCCTTCTGGGGCAACCTAAACACTAACTTGATTATACTGGTCAGCGATATCATGACTAATATGGTCATCTTCCTCCAGATGGGAAGCGGTTGGGTTGGACGTTTGATGTCCAGGCACAACGCATTACTGGTGTTGAGTGACTGCTACAACTATGCCAATCTCACGGTCTCTACTTTGAGTGCTACAGTTGAACACGGAAAGAGCCATTGTACCACCCAGAGACCGTCCATGCATCTGAGCCACGGGGACAAATTGAACACGTAGCAGTCGGATACAGGTGGCGCCAATCTACTGAAGATCGGTGCATTTTGGATCAGTTGCCTGCAACCGGGTCGTGCTGTTGTGCATAACATAAACGAACAAATTGTCTAGTTTGATCCAAATGGACGAACCTATTAACTACTGGGAACAAACCGTAGCAGCTATGAAAGCTTAGTACGAGGAGGTATGTTCCGAAAGAGTTGTGTGGTTATGACGGAGTTTTATTTTTGTCACGTCGATAAGCCTTATATAGAAGCGTCGTTCGATTCAATCTGGCTGTGGGTCGGGTGGCGGTCGTCGAGGTTTCAATGGCAAGCTGACCAAAGACGTTCACGAAAGCCCCTTAGCCTCACTTTGTCGAACAGTCGAAAAGATAGATCAAACCTTTTCTATCCGGGATTACTGTCAGGAGGCGCATCTAACAAAACAGCCGAAACGCATCACGATACATTGTTCGGCTGACCTAGTTTGGATGGTATGTTCGTGGATGTTGGTATCGTTCCACTCAGCCAATCAGATTGTAGCCGTGCGGTTGAACGCCCGTGCGTTATCTGGACTGTGTTTTCTCGCGTTGGTTTCTTATGCCCTCGTGTAACGTGATTTGCTTTGATACCCTGACTGCAATAAATGACCGTTTCATTTGCTTCACCGTGTCTGACTGTCATGTATGGTAATCGTTCCGTCTTATAAATTAAAAACCTGTGTGGCTTAATTTTGACGCGTAGTTTCAACAAATAGTGTTACCACGTCTCTTTTTCTCGGTTTTGGGTCGCTAGCGGTTGAGCGCGTAATAAAAGGGACGATCCAATAAATACGCAAAGCTTTTTCCATGGTTGGTGACTGCGCTGACAGTCAGGTCGGTGCGAAGCTGTATTTGAAAATCTGTTCATCTCATCACCGACCGATCACACAGACTTGACAAGTGGACCGACCTCAAGTAGACCTCTCAGATGACGTTACTCAAATGGCCAGTTGCTGCGTTCCCGGCGGTCCTCCGCCGGAAGCAGAATTTGCCCTAGAGTTTAAGTTGTTAAAGTCTAACAGAGCTTCTGGATCAACTGTCATCTCTCCTTTTTTAGCAGCGAAGGGAGTGAGGTTGGTTTCATAAGTGATAAAACTCTTTTAGGAAGTTTTGGAAACGATTAATGCTTATCTACACTAATTAATATTTTCAAAAAGGGTCCAAAGTCCTTGTGACACACACGGAAAAACCAGTTTTGTGTCTATTGCGTCCAAGTCACCCATCTACCCTTATATTACGGGGACCCACTAAACTCTGGGACAGTTAAATAAGTGAGGAACAGGCAAGATTCCAATTCGGTTTAGTGTATCGGCCATGTTTTTACCCTAGAGTGAGTCTTGGATTATCGGCACCCTCCCAAGCAGCCAACGGTCGAGGTCGTTTTAGTCCTAAGGCCTGCCTTTGATTCGGCTGCTCATGCCGTCTTTTAGAACCGTCTCCTCTGCAAAGGAGGCTCGGAAAAATACATGAGTCTGTTAAGTTCGTTGTATGCTAGCCCTGTAAGCGGAGTGGGTTTATGGACAGCTGTCTTTGACGTTCACCGCTTATAGTGTTTGTGTTTGTCAGGTGTGCTCGATCACCTCCGTCCTGTTCAGTTTTTCATTGGGTTTGATTACTTCGATGACTTTGAAATCAAGTTCTCCTCTGGCTCGAATTTAACCGACTTGGAATGCGCGGGATATACTGTTTTACTCGGTCCCTCTACCGAAGACGCAGTTCATACTTAACGAGGTGAGTGGTCGGTCTGGTTTGTATGCAGTGGGATTAGTGCCTTCAAAGTGCTGTTTCAAGATGGGACATTCTCACTTCCACATTCTTTATTGCTGGCAGTCCGCTTGAAGCTATGGACAGTTTCGCATACGTGGGTTGCCCTCTCTCGTCAGAACAGTTCGACTGCACTCAACTCCGGCTTACTGCGTTGCATGAAATTTTGGGAACTCAACTTCTTTCTGGACTGTACCTCACTAACTAAACACTTACACATCCATCATCGTAGTGTATAACCCGATGAGTATAGTCGTCTCGGCCGTCTGTGCTCCTGCGCCTTCTCTGGTGTTATCACACTTTAGCAAACAAAGGCCATACTCTGTATGTCTCCCCTAATAACCCAGTACGCATGCGCGATAATCCCCTCAAAATAACAGAAATGGTTAAAAATATGCTTTCTTTTTATTGGTTTCACTCACTTGTCAAGTGTAACGACCACATCATTCAACAATATCAGCCCTGAGTACCTTAACTAAATGGTTTCGTTTTACCCTCATTTGAGTCAAATTTTCACAAATTTTCTTACTGTTGATACTACTTTTGCTTTTTTGTCCTTTCTACTCCGTTTTAAGGTCGCATCAGTCTCATCACTGTTTTTAATGTCCATTTCCACTGTTTGAGCTTGCGATTTTCTTTTCCTTTAGGGATTTGGCATTGAACCTCTTCCGTGAAAACGTTATTAATCACGAAACGGTTGAAAAGCGCATACTGAAGCAATTGTTTGAAGAAATCTACAAAGAAAGATCCGGGGAAGCGGTCGACAGAAACTTGTTGCGGTCTATTATTCGTATGTTGATCGATCTCAAGGTAACGGTGATTGCTTAGCTCTTGATAGTCCGTACAATTGCCATCTAGTTTGGTCCACATGTGGAGGTTTTTGCTATTCGAACATTGTTCATAGCTTCACTCTACTTCCAACACTGTCAGCACCGTTATCCAGATCCTCTAATACGGCCAGTTCTGGTGAAATTTTCCGATTTGAAGCTTCTAGGCTCTGATCTCTTTCTGATGTACATACCCGTCCTGCCTTTTCTCCATGCACTGGTGTTCGCTATTAACCACTACTGTGTGCTGAACGTTCGAATGCGTGCTATCCAATTCATCGTGGACCGATCGGTCCTTCCTTGTTTGCAGTTGAGTTAGGGCGTTTCGAACTACAGGCCTCTTACGAAACAAGCACGCCATTGGATTCTGTAAAACTTGCTTGTGACCACACGATCAAGGGAGCTGATATTGCATGTCTGCGTTATGCGTCGGTCTGACTGTGAGCGTAGAAGGCTGTTTACGGTAAAAATTCAGACCTTCCTGGACGTTATCGAGGTAGATCTTATCAATTGGGCCACAAGCCCCATCAATAACTACAAGGCGCTCGACTTTGATGTATTCCTCGTAGTTTACGGGAACCAACATTGCCTGGTCTACTTTCTCCTGCCTATCTTCAATATTTTGTCAATAAAATTACGAGCTATTCAATGTGCTCACGTTTCTTGGAGTTTACATATGAAGCCCGGCTAATTTAACGAGACTTGTGACTGAACACACGGTTGGAGGCACCAACTCCCGGATTAACCTGTCGCAAGGATGAGAAACGTTGGACGCCTAAATGTGAACGTCATCACACCTGGTTTTTGCTCCATTACTTCTGCTTCCATTTGCACCCCGTATCTAGTTGAAGCACGAGAGAATAAGGCTGGCATGTGTGTATATGTGTGTGGATGCCAGCTGTTGGGTACAACACAAGCGGAACAGATCGCTACCGTTCTCGTTGACTGCACCATAGCCGTTTGGTTCAAGGGCTGCTTAGTTGTGCGCAACTCGCGTGTTGGGATCGCTTAAAAAAATGACCGGTCACTCAGCAGTGTCAAACGTATTATGATAGAGAACTGATCATGGAACCGGTCCTTTGTATTATCAGTGTGACTCGTTGTTGGATTGTGAACATTAAGAAAAGTTGCTTACCTCTATCGACCCGTAGACGCATGGACATTGTTTGAGGACTGATACTGTGTAACTCGATCATCGTGTCCTACTAGATGCGATCGACGACTGCGAAAGCAACATCATGCTTCCGAACAGCCGTTGGGCAACCCATTTCTTCCAGCTATCAACAGACGCATCGGACGATACTCAACTGGTAGAGCGCTTCGTTAGCACACAGATCACGTAGACCATATCCTCAGCACTTCGATTATCAGTCTTCAGTTCGGATATCTCAAATACGCACCGACGGACTGTTGCGTTACTCTCACAATCAGCTCAGCCTAATCGGCGGAGATGACGTTGGTGGAATACCGAAGGCATTTACGCGTATTCCGTTTGTATGAGCCGGGTATCTGATCCTAAGAGCATGACTTGACGCACACACGTCGCAAACTCTTTCTGTGGTTGGCAGTCGAAAGTGTGTGGCGCTATAAGTGGCGAAGATTTGCGAATGAGCTACATATAAGGTCGCGCGGATACTCAAGGTCGTTCGGTTTATTGTCTGGCAAAGACTCCACTGTGAGGTCCTTGGAACCTCAGTATGTTGCTTCTTGAATGTTCTTCGTTATAGCTGAAGAGGATAGAGGAATGTGACACTCTTGTCAACTACCGTTTGAATGAGAGAAATCTCGATATAGCTGCCCTTGAATGCACACCTAGCAACTTGTGTGGGTATACTGTGATATCAACAGTTTGAAGTGTTTCAATAAAGCGCCTATAGGATGAAGTAAGCCCCAGAGAGGTTGTCGGACAGTCGAGTTAAACGCTACGTTGGGGTCCAATAGCGTCACGACTGTTGGCAGAGAACAAGAGTGGCAATTTTCTGATATCCGTCATGGAACACAGTTGTGGTCAGTTTTACGTGTTGTCTAATCGGGAACCTAAGTGTTCTCTTATCTGATTATTTATATGCTCCAGGAGCCGCCACATTATGAGACCTACAAGTATTTTCGATCCGATGTATTCAAGTCTAATATCTCTATGATCGCCACTTGATGTTCCCGCACCTTTTTGGAAGTAGGAATTAGTGTTTTTAGGCATAACTCACGAGCACCCCATTAATCTCTCAAATGGAACGAAAGAATGTGATGAGCCCGGAAGTCAACTTCATACTTTATTGGAAAGAAGTTGAAGAAAGACTGTCTAACTTATATATTTATATCTCCCAATCTTCTTCACACATTGTCTCACTAATTTTTCTGACGGGTTAATTGTATTATCACTGTGCACAATTGTTAGTAGCCTTCACTTGCTAGAGCGTTTACCTTCTTTCGACACCGATTTTGCTCCACTATAGTATCGGGACGGTACTGGTCGCATATTTGTGAATTCCATGGCCCACTGTTTGTAGCTGCAGCACTGCTATCTTTTGACTAAGGAAAATGGGAGGTTCGAAAATAAATCTCGAAGCAGGAGAGCATCCTGGTCGTCTAACTGTCTACTATGACCGTCTGTATGTTATTTAATACGGTCGAAAAATATTCGTTATTTAATGGTATGTTGTGGATTTTAATGTATCCAGTGCGTACGGCAGTGATGAGAATCAGACATTAGTACTACATTCATTGCGCCCTCCGATAGACAAACCCCTCATCACCTAACGAGTCAGACTCACGAGTCACTGGCTCCTGACAGAATCCACCAAAAAACTATCTTGTGCTCTTGCTGGTCAGACTTTCAGGTCAGAGATTCTGAAGGGATCCCCTAGAGTCACTCCCTTTCTGCAGATTAAACCTCTGGAAAGAATCGGAAGCTATCGTCCCCTTGACAAATATATCTTCTGCCAATTTCTCCTGCTTCATCCTACCCTGCGGTTTTATTCTTTCCTCTACCTTCGGAAATTAGTCGTTTTCTGTTGTCAAACATTGGCACTTTCAATATCCGCACTCCCCGGCATGTTGTTCTGCAAGTTGATTTGACAAGTACTCTCCCACATCTGTAGCTTGGTGTTTGTCGTGTCTCGGCATCACTAATTTGCGACTCTATCACTGTTATTGCATTGAGTTCATTTGTAGCTAACTGTCGATCCAAGTGCTTCTCCTTGTATGACTGGTGATGTGGAATGTGAATCTTGTGGTTATTCTGTTGTACGAATCGCACTAGATTCCAGAGTAGAGCGACGTTTACTTGACCGGATCCCAGTGAGCAGCCGCTTGTGTTCTGTCAGATTCAGTACATTAGTTTACAAGTTGTCCACGTAAATCAGAGAAACTGTGTACCACAGTCGATGGTGCGTCTGTTCCCATCACATTTCCAACTTATCTGCTCGATCTCCCCTTCTCTAGTAGTATTTTTCCTCTAGTTTATTGGGACTGCTGCGGTGACGGACGGCTGGATCGACTGTTGTCTTCAACTAGTTTGATGACCGCTGTTACCAACCCTTTTGATTGTGTAAGCTATCGTGTCTCATTCTTGACGTAAGGATGTTGTTAATAAGTTGCTTAACGACAGTAAATTTCCGAGCACCTTTTTTCAAAATCATTATAACGCTCTCTAGTTTCAAGATAATGCAGTTTTCGACGTTGGCCGGTGAGTGAAGGAATTCTGTGTTTTGTTCTGATAGTCATTCGTGCTTGAGCTTTATCCTCTCTTCGGTGTGAACTTGGCCTTTTTGGTAGAGTAATACGTGCTTGTTCCTTATATTGTCTGTGCTCCGCAGCTGTTGTGCTCCTGAAAAGATTCCGATAAAGAAGTCATTGGTTTTTCAAACGCAACAAATTCTGTTGGAAATCACATCTGTATGCATCCATTTTGCACGACTGACTTGGTTCCAACGTTAGCCACATGTAATATTCAGTCAGTTCCAGCTTCTACTAGGTCTAGCGACTCTTTTTGGAGCTGAAATTTTTCTCCCAATACGAAACCTGTCAACGAATGTAAGTTAATCCCGGTCAAATTTACACGTTTTATACATTCAGATGTTAGCTGACATTCGTCATTCAGTCTCATGTGTGACACCAGACACTAGGCTGCCAGTTCTAAACAACACCAGTTGCAGTAACCGGCTTGAACACTCGAACTTCTGATCCGTAATCGAATGTCATTACCACCGAACAGTTACGAATCAAAGTGGTTTCCTTCCTAACAGTTCAAATCTGTGATTGCTTATCGAGTTCATTACTGTCGTGGATTGCAGCCCAACATGAGTTTTCACGATAGTATGCTTCTCACCTCGTTTTACCCAGACGACAGCTATGCGGATTCCATCACATTTCACGTGAGGTCAATGCGCTAATATTTAACGTGTTCGACTAACAAGCATGGTAACCGGGTTACCATAAAACTACCATGCAGAATTATCATTTCTCAACTTGAGGTCACGTAGGGTTGCACTGATTTCAAGTTGCTTACTCCGTCTAAGGTTGCGCAACTAGACTATGCACCATCTGTATTTTCAAGCAAGTCGGTCAATTTCGTATTAATTGTATATGGGGTGTGTGCAAACATTAGAATGCGGTTCACTGTTAGATACCACTAACCTTCGTTCAAATCTCTAAATATTCTCCAACAATGGCGCCATTATTGGCTAGGTGTAACCAATTTTCTCCGATTGGTGAATTTTTTCGTGTTTGAATCGACTACCTTCAGTTTTCAAGACTTTTAAGTGTCCTGTAGTATTTTTCTATTTCTTTTGTCTGTTTTCATCCCCCATATCGGACAGTTTCGTTTGTTGTTCATCAATCTTCCCTATTTCTATTTCAGTTATATCAGTCCGTATTTCTTATGGAATTTATATTTCAAAGTCAGCAGTTTTACGCCCATGAGGCCGACTCACTACTACGTATTATGAGTGTCCCCGAATACCTGGCTCATGTGGACAAACGGATTGCCGAAGAGGAGGAGCGTTTAGCTTCTTATTTAGAACCAGTTTCCACTCGACAAATTCTAATCTCCACGCTGGTTTCTGAGTTGCTTACAAGAACACTAGATCATCTGCTAGACACCGGTCTGGTTGGATCTCTGAAAGCCAAAGAAACTGGACAGCTGCGTCTATTCTACACATTATTATCGAGAGTTCCCAATGGTATTGACAAGCTACGTAGTCACTTCCGACAGTATGTCATACAGGTTGGTCGTGATCTCGTCGAGAATCGTACCCAAGATCCGGAAAAAGATCGGACAATGATTCAGAATCTGCTCAACTTTCGTGATTACCTGTCTGAACTTATTGTCACTTGCCTGGCAAATGATGCCAGCTTCACGCGTGTTTTACAGGAAGCCTATGAAGAATTCATTAATCAACGTCCAAACAAACCAGCAGAGTTTCTTGCGAAATACCTGGACTCGCATTTGCGCTCCGGAAATAAGGCCCAGACAGAAGAAGAGTTGGACAAATTGATGGATAAGGTAACATTGCTACGCATTGTTAGGCTATGTTAGAATATTTGCTGATGCCTGCTGATTGGTTAAAGTAAGTGATATTAGACATTTAAAAACAAATACTTCGGGTTATTATCATCTCTAAGGTAAATCACTACAAATTGTAATTGCTGACTAAGGAAAGGATCCACCGTCGGTCCTTGTATTTACAGCTTTTTAACTATCACCAAACTTTCGCTATCATGTCGCATAATAAGTTACATGAGGACAAATATTGTTAGGCCGCAAAACTTTAGACAGGTGCAGTCACAAAAGCCTAATCCTTCAGCAATGTGATCCGTGGTTTGCGTTTTAACCTCACCGTACCCCGGTGCCACCGTATACCGGTGTGTGGTACTAATTATTTTTTCCTGTTTTGTAGACTATGATGCTGTTCCGCTATATTGATGGCAAAGATATATTTGAAGCATTTTACACGAAGGAACTGGCTAAAAGACTTTTACTGAACAAAAGCGCGTCCGTTGACGCTGAGAAAGCTATGCTGTCAAAACTGAAACAGGGCAAGTACATGTCTATTTTCTTGTTGTTGCTGTGTGAGTTTTTATGTTCGCTACCCATATTTTCTGTGCATATTCTTACCGAGTTATTCGTTTTTTCTTGTCACCAGTGAAATGACTCGTTTATCAAGTGTTACTTTCTAGTCATCCGTGAAAATAAAGATTGGTAAAAAGGGACTCTCTTCGAACACTTGTTTCATCATATTGTGGTGGATTGCCAGGTCGGGGGTGCGAGTTTTTGAACGCTCGGCCGAATACCTCAACGTGGGGGGGAGTTACGTTCGAAAACCTGCCNTACAATATGACTCGCATGTCATCGAATTAGAATATTGTATTCTTAGTCCACTGATAGATGGTAGCCAGATTGTGGATCTGTGTCTTTTGGTGAGATCCGATAATCTGGAATGCCGTGTACACCCATCTTTTAGATTTGGACAACAGTAGTCGGGTTTCTCAAGGGTGTCCGTGATGCTAGTAATTACGAATCCATCGGAGAAGCTCGGTAATCCATCTATCCTCTGCATCTTCTGGATGTTGGACGATGACTTTGGCTCTTCCGCATCTCGATCTCCAAGGTGCCTATCACGCCCTTTCTATCTTTAGCAGTAAGAAATTGCTTAATTCACTCTATCTTTTCATAGATTCTGCCCGTGGATGTGATAGTTTCGCGAAATATTCATCAGGAACACATTTGTAAACCATAAGTTTACACTGTGATTAAGAAAACGAACGAACAGGGAAACGTTGTGAAATTGTCTGCTGGCTGATTGTTCTCTTAGTTCACTAGTTGTTTGTTTGTTTGTTGCAGAAAGAACTCGCGAATCTCGTGAAACTATTGCCTTATAAGCAGAAGTACTAGCGAACAGAAGTTTAAATCATTTTATAGTGTTGTTGTATGAGAAACACCCTGGGAGATTGTGGGGCAGATCAACGAGAACCTCGTGGGAAAGTTCACCATATATGCTAAAGTGGTTGTAACAAACGGCCAGCGCGTTAATTGGAGGAAAGTTAACTTGCTCCATATTGATATGTAGATGAACACCGCAGGCTATTGAAATCGTTGCTGCAAGTCCCCAGGATATAACCAGGGAACAGTGGACTTAATATAACGGCATGCAGTCCGTAACACAGAGTGGAGAGGACATGGTGAGGAGTTTAAACGACCGACAGAGGGTGTCATCATCAAACTTTAAATTAGGCGCCAGCAATACGAGACCAGAAGAGGTCATTGGAAAATTAAACTCGAAGATTTTTCGCTTGTTTTCCAACCAAGTGTTTCTGCTAATCCAGTGGAAACGAGGAGCGAGTGAATGAAAATATCCTCTGATTCTTCTTGTTTACACAAGATGAAAATCAATTGTGAACATTTTGGTTTAACGTTAATTGGCAACTGTCAGATTATCATACCATTTTATCAGTTTTTGCAGAATTGTGACTTAGCGTTTGCCAGTAACTTTGCAGAACCTCTCATCAGCACACTCATATTCGAAAATATTGGCCTTCTGGACGATCTTCTGCTTGTAAATTGAAGAAAATGCAAAGGATCTTAACCGTTAAAGCATTACTGTTGTTTAAATTACTGATTGAGTTGTGACCATCTAGTGTTGTTTCTTAGAGACGCGCTGTTAAGCTGCGGTCGACTAATTTCAGCCGTATGAATTCCGTTTTGTATTATGTGCTAAAGTTGCAATGTTCTACCGCAACTCAGTGTCTTGAAGGCGTTATTGCAGTCAAGAACGCCGCAACATTGTCTAATCTTACCATGTCAAGTAATGTGGAATCAAAAGTCTGATATGTACACCGGAGGGGTAGATTTTCAGCTGTTGACACCACCATATGTTCACTATTTATGACAAATCTGAAAATGAATTCCATGTTGCGCGATCAGAGCAAAGAAGGTTAATCTCATTGTGCATACAGGCGCTCAGTATGCGGTATTGGCATACAATCAAGATTTATTAAATAAGGAATCGTTGAATGTTCATGGCTTGGGTACGAGCGTACATGAGTTTATTGGTGGATCTTGTTACAAGTTTAGATAGCGATTAGGATGGGTATGAGAATGGTGTGTGACTGTTCGCAGGGAGGTTGGAATCAACACGTGCCTTCAGGTTTGATTGAAAAGTAGCATTGGTGGGATGTGTGTGATGCCACTACATAGGAACAGAAATTTCGTGAGTTTGTCTGAGTTTGAGATATTTCTCCAAACAGTTTAGAGAAGCTACAAGAGAAAAGTAACAAATGGAAAGCTATGCAAGAGTTAATACCTCTTGGCTTGAGATGAAAGGATGTTAAAATTGATTTTAAACGAACTGCTTAAAAAGCGAGTCTAACTGCTCTTATAAAAGAATCGTTGATATATATATTGCAACATAACGTTTCCATCTTGTATTTAAATGATAATTCCCTGGGAATAGACATCCCTCGAATATTTACCTTTATGTCTGTCTAACATTGAAATGGTTGGTTGAAGTAGATCAGTCGATTTGCTAAGTTATTTGAGGGTAGTAGAATATTTGTTATGACGGATACTTCGAGGACAGCGAGTTGCGGTTAGGCTTCACCTATTGAGATTTTCTTGCGAAACAATAGTGCTGCTTTAATTTCTGCACAATTTGTATTTCTTCACACCGTTTGATATACTTTCGGACATGCCTTCCGGAGGATAAGCCAGGACTCGGCACATTCCCTCTAGAAAAAGACATGAAACTTAATTTTAACGCTGTACTTCTTTTTATGCGATAGCTGGGCTCACAGTGAATCCAGCCGAGTTATCAAAAGTGATGTGTGACAGGCGCGGTTTTAATTGAACGCAGCCTTTGAATCCTCATAGGCTTCTCATTTAGCCTCCGTAGAAGAGAATCACTGAACTCCAGTTTCGTCCTAGCTATATCTCGTCCGATGTAAAACTTTGTTGGATGCGTTCATGGTGGTTAAATACATAGCCTTTCGCCGTTCGATAATTGGGCTAGATATACTCTTATGATATCTTTTGTGTGGTTCTTGTACCCTAGACGTTGATTTACACTCCAACGCATTCTTTGTCACATGTGACGACATTCAATATTTGTCATATTAAACCCCGTTCCTTGTGCCGTTTCCGGATGGAGATGAGTCACCCGAGATAAAGTTACTGACAGAACTTTTATTCAGAAGTCATTCGACAATCTTCCCTCTCTTCGTTTGTTAACATAAAAGTCAAAATAATGGCCTATCCTAACTCACTAACCAATACATTTTGAGATATGACGGAATGAAAAGTAACTTGCTTTCACTGACTTCTTCCTCTTTGAATGAGTACTCAACTGTCTTTGGACTACCGTTATTCCCAGTCAGCTCCCACATCCTGTCGTATGTAGGACTTTGTGCTGGTGTGCGCTTCAATCATGTGACTATTTTGCAGCGTATAATTGACTCCTACGTCATATATATATATATATATATATATGGTTAGGAACGAAAGTGATGTTCACTAATGTAAGTGGCCTTGCCGTTTTTGTGGAGACTACTTCTGCAACCTTTCTCATTGACTCACAAAAACTGTACATGTGGCAAATGACCATCCTTCAGTTTGATATGTTTTGAGCTTAATAGGACAATAGAAATGGGCGCAGCATAATGTACGCTATTAAAGTCGTCTGCAGAATATTGGATAGTCCTACACTTTTTGTCGTGGGGTTTGAATGTTACGGCAACGCTGGTTTTCTGGAATTGTGTAAACACAGTGCTGGTTCAGCTTGTGGCCTAAGGTTAACGGTAGATGCAGTGTGTTGATAGGCGACCCACCATAATGAGCTCAGCACCATGTTCGCAATGGTGATCTTTTGGGGTCACGATATGATACAGTGGCTGTTTTGTTCCATATCCGTGCAGACACTTGTCATGCTCAGTGTCCCCATGCGAACTTCATTTTGTATGTTCATTTTACCAACTTGGCTCCACTGCTATTGCTCATAGGTGTTCTGACGTTCCGGTATCTTTCTCTAGCTTCTATGCTATCTCCGTGTGTTGTAACTTTATTTTTACTCTGTCTCATTCGACGGCGAACCCAGTCTGAGATCAAGTTTTCTGCTGCTTTGTTGGAACTGCGGTGTTTTACATCTAGAAGAGAGAGCCGCCTTAAGTTCCAGCTTATTTCACGAGGGCCCGCTTCCCTAACATTCGCTTGACCTGCTTAAATATTTGTTATTCGCGCGAAACTGGAGAGGTGGTGAACGGCTGTCTGTTGTCACATTGCAAACAGAAAAAGCAAGTTCAACATGATTCCCGAAATGCTCTTATGAACAAAGTGAACCTGGAAAAAAGACTGTTGGAACTCACGGTCATTAGGTGGGTTCACTCCCTGAGTCTGCATGGATGTGTGGCAATCGTTTTTGGAGGGCTCAACTAGTAGAAGACGACATTGTTCTCTTTCGTTCCGTCAGCTGCTAATATCAAACGCTTAGTTCATTACTTATCTACCAATCAGTTATTGATGGATGTAGCTACGTATATGCATATATATATATATATTCTTATCTATCTATCTATCTATCTATCTATCTATCTATGCTGGTAGACGTAACAGCGCAGCCATTCCGCTGCATTTCATGTTTAACGTATCTGAGGGTCAACCGTTTTGATGAGGTTCTAGTGAACGTGTAAACACGTAGTCCAATTAATTGGTCTGTTATCCTCCTTTCAACTGAACAACGGTCTGCCTGAGTTAACGCAACTGTAGGTTCACTTTCACGTGGGATCCGTGTGTACAGTATTCATTTGATTGCTTTTGGTATTGATATGTTCGCCGAGCTTGGCATTTAGGTTGCAAACGTTTCATCACCAGGCGAGGTGACATCATCAGTGCGTAAGTGTTTCAGCGNCTACAAACAACACCACCACTGTTCCCAACCATCAGAAATCATTTGATTGCTGTTTCATCAACTTGATGTTTGCGGACGTTTGGCTCACACGTGTTTTACTCATCTAAAGCACATGGCACATTGATTTTGTTGTGTGACTAAGCGCTTATGTGATGTTTCCATTGTCCCTCCGTGCCACCGCTGATTCATTTCGTTTGTCGTTATTTTACTTCGTCGGTATTATTTATGCTTATTTGATATATTTTGAGTTTTACCCTTGGGCTTTCCATTCTATAGAATGTGGGCCGAATTACACACGTAAAATGGAAACCATGTTCCAAGACATCGAGCTCAGCCGGCAGTTAAGCAAAAACTTCCGTGCATCCTGTCCTGTCGTGCATTCAATCGAATTGAGTGTCATTGTGATATGTCCTGCTTCTTGGCCACCTTACCAGCAAACCACAGCCACCTATCCTCCAGAGGTAAGTTAAATCACGATGGGTAACTAATGTTACAATCGTCGATATTATTTACCCGTTAATCATGTTGTTATCCAACGTTTCTGGGCACCCCTAACGTTCAGTTTGTGTCTGATTAAGCCGAATTCAAGCGTGTCTTAGAGTTATATTTCTTACTTATGTTTCGTCCGATTTGCTTGCGTGTGAGCGGCGCCGCACCTTGTTGACGTATTTTTGTAACAGGTACTTCTAGCTTTCCTGTAAACTTGTTAATCTTGCTGCGCAAATTATTCTATCTCCGATTTGTCTTATGAATGTCAACCTACCGTTTGCTGAATCGTGCAATTTTCATCAAACTTGGGTTCGTCTGGGAACAGAAGTTAAATGACTGTTGTCTGACAGGTTCCATTGATTAAAGCTTTGACGTTCTACGTTTGGTTCCGTACGACATTAATGGCTCGAACCCAAAAGGTGGTGTGAGCACTGACAAGCACGACGTGTATAACCTTTTTTCCATTTGAATCTTTTTTTTCTTCCCAAATCTCCTGACGAATAGCTTCAATACATTACATTGAAATGTATACGTGTTCATACTGAGTTACGGCATTTATCTAATATGGTCGTTATAGCTAGGGAAGAACTGAGGCTGTCATGAGATCCCGTGGCCAGTTAACCTTATAATTATGCAGTCAAATCTCGCAGATGTGCGAACGACGAGCGGTCAGTCATTTGAGCCATTTATTTCTCTGGAGATCATGCAAGGCATGGAATTGGAATCAAAACTAGGCTAGGGTTGATCTGGAAGAGGAGTTGACCGTTCTCCCTCTGGATTTTGTTGGCAAACTGCTTTCTCGTTTTTAAGTGGGACTGAGCGGTAACCTGTGATGTACTGCATCGAGTCGGAAATTTTGACTGTTCAACATTTTGAAATCTTTGTTTGTAATATCAAGAAAGTCATGAGATTGCAACCTAACCAGTCGGTGCGTGTGTATGCAGACGTCAGTGACCCTTCGCCATTCGCATTAACATCTTAGACAGTGATATATTGGTGGCTCACATTATTGTTTGGGTGTAATACAGCAATGGAGAGTGGAACAAACTTTTATGAGAAAGCAAAAGAACATGGACAGATGAAGCCTCCAATCACTAAATACCACTCGTCTAAATTCAAGCATTCAATCTCTAGCTGCTCACATCTTGCAAGTCCACGGCTTAGCCGTGAGTGAAAATTAGGCGATATTAATAAGAAGACTTATTGGTAACTCTTGAAATGAAGCAGTAAGGTATAGAAAAATGTTTTTAAGCGAACCACCTAAAATGTCTTCAGATTCTCAGGAAGCCGTTTTTGTGGAGCACTGAATGCACGATTGTGGCGTAGGTAGTTCCCATTTATGTGAACACTGATCCTCTGGCGTTGTGCACATTCTAAATATCTAACACGAATACTACTCTATGATAACGGTTATCATCAACAGGTGGAAACAACACCTCTGCTCATTTTCTGGCTAAGTTAGGATCGTTGGATCACTCATTCGAGATGAACGAACTGTATTGCGATGGTTCCTAGTTGTAAGTGTCAACAAGCGCCACACTAAGAACTTCGTCTTTAGGACATTCGAAAAAAGATCTTAGTGACGGCCACCTTGTGTATGATAGAAATGCTGGTAACTTGGCCTTTTTGGGGGCACCTCTAAGTTAACTTTCACATCGTAGGATACGACGTGGTTTACACATGAATATTGCGTTTCGTTGGTAAAGTAACGTTTTGGTGGTAGTTTCAGTAGGGTTGGTTGGTTTTTGAAAATCTGTGACAGTTGGCACATTGCTACTGGGTTTACGCGGCTGATCTGTTTGTTGATAGATCAGGGCATTGAGGTAAGGAATTCGGTTCCTCTCGGCTTCTGTGAGATTACTTGTTGATAATTAGGAACCTGAAGAGCGTTTATCATTTTGCTTCCCTAACCCAAATAGAGTTGGGGTTTACGGTGGTCTGCTGCCACTGTTTGTCGTCTTTGATGGACATTCGGGACACCGTCCTATTCTCACGTCATTCCTCAGCTTTGATATTAACTCACAAATGTTTTGGACAACTTTGCCAGTGGAGACGGAGAATTATTTTACTATCCGAAATGAGTGAATTGTATTCTATCGTGAGCATCCTTTTGTTTGGTTTGTTTGAGTTATTGGCACCTGTTGTTTGTCTTGAGCCTCCGAAGTGGGCGTATCATCCTAAAGACTAACAGGCGCCTACACTTACGGCGGCATATGAGAGCTTCCATATAATCAACAGTATTGTTTACTTGGGATGTTTTACGAAAGCACGTGATAGTATTGAGAAATGAATTCCCACGGTAGATGTTTGCCAGCTTAAAGCGCCCCTAGCTTCGGTGGCTGTGTTGGCGGCATTATACTGCAAATGTGGAACCCAACAGCTTCACATAAGTAATGTTCGTCAAGTATACACATTTGGTTTCACCCTCTGTAAGCTATTGCCGGTGTCTAGTGGTAGCATCACATGAATCGATTGAAAACTGATGGCCGCTATTTATGCAAACTGTTTTTCGGTTAAAACGATTGTCACGTGGCTCACATGTACGCTGCCATTGCCTGCTACATCGTGCTCTTTCTGACCTTGCTGCTCACAGCCTTTGTCAGCTATTCTTGGCTCTTTGACTGGGGTCCAAAACCTATGTAGATAACTCTCTTTAAATGTTGAATGCTTTACCCTTAATCTCCGAGCTCGCAAACGAGGCGCAGTCTCTCCGCGTACCTGCACAGAGGTCATGGTTCGGTTTTGGTTGAACGCCACTGATAATAAGTAGTGGAGTTCGGCGAAAGCCACTGTTCTGCTTGGGGTTCCATTCAACTGGCTTATTATTAAAGGTTTGAAGAACGTTCAGTCGAATCGTAAACTGTGTGCTTAAAAACGTTACTGGATTAACAGTTACGTTTGACATATGCCTCAGCATTCGGTTCATTCTGGGCGTGAAGGAGCAAGCTCATCACTACAGGCGCTGGTAGATAGGTCACAGTATAATGCGCGAAAATCTGCCAATAATGAATGTTACCCAGTTCAAGCAGAACACGTCCTTGAGGTGTTGATCACTTTTGATTTCAACAAAGTCGCCAGGATACGAAAACTGGTACATGCTAGCATTTCGTATTGACACGTCTGTTACAAATTTAAAATAACATGAAACGGTTTTTTATGCTGAACGGTTGCGGGAGTGGATGGATAGTCAGCCGGTGGGTTAGAAAAAGTCACTGAATCCAGGGCAGGGTCGAGTTCATGTACAGTTGTTTCTAAACATACGGAACAGGCTTCATCCAGTTGATTGCAACAGATTCAGCAAACCGTAAGATTCTTGAGTTGAGATGACTCAACAGGATTCTGTATGCACGAGGTGCATCAATGATGTGACCAGTGGTCAGGACGTGTCTTGTCACTGAGGAGGTGACACTAAATGCTAACATGTTTCAGCGACTTTGTCTTTCTTCGGAAATACGGAATTCTGCACGCATTTCGACAAATGTTCCTTCACTCTGGATGTCAAGCACCCCTCGGCTCAAAGCATGTAACTTATTTTTGTAGCTACATGTAAATCGGAATATGCAGTGTGAGGCTGATCTTTGACTGACGGCACTGGCAGTTTTCGGATCCGAGCTAATACTCAGAGTTCGACTGTGTTTAATGTTCATTTAATCGAATTCATCAGTCTTTGTGTTGTTTGATGCGTACTGTAACCACCTTTAAAAAGCAATTCTATGTAAACTTTCTTTCTCACGATGACCACCTGATCGGACAACAGTTTCGGCCTACTATGCCTTTCTGCTGATCTTTTTGGATAATCATTCCGTTGCAATACAGGCGTGATCAACTCTGATTCCTCCATAAGACTGTCTTGCATACAGGTTCATCTTACCCGTGTGAATATTGTATTCACTATTGCGCGTTTTTGATGGACCGGTGTGAAACTACTAAAGTTCAGGTGGTGACTGGACGATGTGGATCTCCTTTCAGTAGGCCATCATCCCAGTGACTTACTATTAGGTACAGAAACAGCTAACAGTTAGTCTCAAATTCACACTTTACCTTCAGATTGGAATGATAACTGTTAAAGCGCCGCACTCAGTTGTCTATTGCTTGCTTGGACCGACTGAATACGATACTAGTGTATTATCGACATGGCGTTTGTAGTTTGACGGCCTCGCTGTCTGCGGCTAACTCTTCCTAAGTGCTTAACATAAAAAGTCTGCGAAAATATGACCTAGTGAAGTTTTCATGGCTACCCCATCTATTTGGTGTTAACATCAATCAAGAAAACAGAAACTGACGTTTTCAATGCGTAACAGTAGGGTTTCTCTCAGAACATCACTAGTTAGAAGTATAATCGTTTTAACGAGCTCACAAATATAATCAGTTGTCTAGTGTAGCGGGATATTTGTAAACAGTGACTGAACGTCGCTGGAACAAAACTCACTAGCATTATTGTTGCTGTCCAAGATACTGATCACTCTAAACAAATTTTTAATGGAATATGCCTGAAACTTCCGTTTCGCTGGAGTTAGGATAGTAACTAATCAGCTTGCCAATTTGTGGCATGAAGAATTTGTCATCGTCATAGTAGACCTAAGTGGCATTCCATACTTGCGTATCTTAGGAAGGTCCTAGAGTTGAGGTATCGACGACCCATACCGTTTGAGAGATTTGTACGATACGATTATGTGCAGTTGTAAGAGAATTTGAAGATGCCGTCCTATGTGACCTCTTATTCCAGTGACACCATGCACCCTGTCTAAAATGACCGTCCCGGCCGTTGATCAGTCATTATAAACACATTGGTTGTATCAGTGAGTTTGGTTTTCAGCCAACGTAGGTTGTCAGCGGTAGTTGGCTGAAAATGTCATAATTAATGAAATGCTTACATCTACCAGTTTCCGTGTTCTAACGGTTTTGTTCAGACCTCTGAAAGGGAATGAACAGTTTTGGTTTGCTTGCCTCTGTGTGTGCATTACATTTGTCCAGTCGCATGAAGCATAAGCCTCATCGATAGATTCCGCTTGATTCACATTTTGAGCCGGTTGCGTTAGTGTGACTTTTGCTGTTGCGTACCTGTGTTCTTTCTGTGGTGTTCACATAAGTGCAGAACAGCGAATTCACACACCAGCATAAACGGATAAATTATGCAAATGGTCGAGTACTGAAGCTGCCCGAAACGTTTACTTACGTGGGCATGATGCAATCATCATTTACACACAAAGTGGCACGCGGTCGCATTCTGCGATGCCCACACCATCCACATTCAACAATCGCAGCGCATGTCTGTGGTGCAATTGTGACTTCACCAATTAGCGGCGGTGATAAAAAGACGCAAACATTTTTACAAGTCTGTTGACATTGGGCTCACGGAACAAAGTGGAGGTTAGGTAGTGCCTTGTGAGAACACCTGAGTAGCATAGGACTTCCGTGCAGACTCTTGGTACCTTTACCTCCTCGGACGGAGGGGCAAGGGTAGACTTGGCACTAGGCGCCGTACTTAGTGTGATGTTAGGTAGAGTCAAAGAATGTGGGCATATGTACCGAGATCCACTTCTCGTCGACATGGTGGACAAGTTGATAGGCATCCAGAATGCAGTTTGCTCACACCGGTTGTAAAATGCGGCCGCTGCCCACTAATTTGGTCTTATGTGGGATGAGTTGCTGTTTGCGTACCAGATGGGCTGATCATGCCAATTTGATTAGTTTATCTCGACAGTCGATCATTCACATTTCTCACCTTAGTGACCTGTTTTGGATGCGAATTTCGGAGTATCTTAGTCTCATGTGTGGATTAGAATACACTTAAACGTTGTTGTGGGCTGTCGAATGTCCACGTTTGATGAGACTGAAGGAAGGAGATTTTTATTTAATACTTAACGCCTATTTATTTCTATGGGGCTTTTGCTAGTCAATATCGAACGAGATCTTCTCTTGTGAAAACGCTTAGAAAGTATGGTTCGTTCACGTTTCGGTTAGGTTTCGTAGACTTTTTAAAATGTGTTAAACCCAAAGGAGATTGAAGACGCAGATTTTGGGACACGGTACCCTAAACTGTTTTATCAGTCGCAACTTCTTTCCTCAACATCGATTAAATTAACCGTTTGCCGCTGGAACCCACCAATTTTAACTGCCCTCATCAATCTGTATTAGTGACGCTAACTAAACTTTCCAAAGAAGCACTATTTTTGTTACTAAGGCCATACCACCTACGATTTCTCGTCGTATGAAAACGATATTGAAAAATCGTAGACCGGAGAAGGTATAGAATTGATCTCCAACGCACCTTTTTTCCTCTGTCTATGTGGTTTTGCATCTTTCGTCTGTTTCTGACTGTGGTGGTGATAACCTCTTTCCACCGATATCCTTTTTTGGCTCTGAATTACTGACGACGGTGCTACTTCTCTCGCGGTTTGTTAGATGGTGTCTCTGCGTGAGGAATTCACCCGGTTCTATCTTACACATCATCAAGGCCGCAAGCTGATATACGAACCGTCGTTGGGCAGTTGTGTTGTGAAAGCCGAGTTTCCGACAGTGAGTGATTCCGTTACTGTAGTTGAAAATTTTACCCTGTTTTCTAATAATCTACCTGTGTAGCTCCGTATTACTCCGGGTTCGCAATTAACTATTTGCCTGGATCTAATTACCTGGCGTCTGCTTCTCGCACTCTGGTAACTGCCACCACCGTTATGACCAAGTTTCAGCTTTTTACCGCTAGTGTGGTAAATTTTGTTTCCTCTCTACATTCGGGTTTCAATGTTCGCTTATGTTTTTGAAACGTATCCTGAATGGGCGTGACACTAGCATCACCGACTAAGAAACGTTGAGGTTCGGAAGATGTTTGGTAATGAGGGTTGACCGGGTTCACTCTCTGTCTTTGAACATACATAGACTCATAATCGTCACTTGACAACGATGCCAACTTGTCGTCATTCACAAGCAACGCCTTGCAGATACGGCAGCTGATTGACGTATGGTTCTATGTAGACATATGGTGATAATCTGGTGTGAAGAAGTGAGGTAATCACCATTTGGAAAGCTTCTGTCAGTCAGGTTCGTTTTCCAGACTACGGCTGTTGTGGCTTATAGAATTGATGATTAGAGATATTGTAAAAGATAACATTATGTTATCAGTGGATGACGTTGGCTAATTCCGGCTGCCTGTTGTCAAACTGATATTTTGGTTCGCGCGCAACTGTTATGTGTGGGTGTTCTCTGTTTTAACCTTCCTGATCCGCTTACTATTTTAGACACAAAATCTGCGTAAAGAGTTGCAAGTCTCGGAGTTTCAGGCTTTGGTCCTGTTACAGTTTAACGATGAGGCCGATATACCCATCACTTATTCCGTTATTGCGGAGGCTACAGGGATTGAAGAGAATGAATTAAAGAGAACCTTGTTGTCTTTGTCAGCTGGTAAGGGTCAGCGCGTGCTTATCAAACATCCACCGGTGAGTTGCGATGTTTACCTTGTTGCTAGGATTACACTTATTGAACCGTTCTGCGAAGAATGTGCTGCGATCTCACGATTTGCTGCAGTATTTCCTAAGCATGAACTGAGGGTCGTTATTCCGCTAGCGCACACCCGTTTATAATGAATGTGGTGACCCGCGATGTCTACGTTGGGATTGTTTGGTGCTTTTTAACTGGAATGAACAATCACTGCTAAAGGTTTTGAAAACGTACTGCTTTGCAAGGGAGGTTTTGTGGTAAACAATTGTTTTCCGTTGAACAACGTTAATGGAACTTCACTAAGTTCGTGGAGCTACTAGATGCTACGCAGAAGTATTGTATCTGATTAGGCAGCTTTAAACCTGAATTTAGGTCTAGGATACAACGCTTCACAACTTGCCCGTTTCCCCCCTCCTCACAATATTCTGATTGAACTTCGGCCAACTAACCGGATTACGTGGCTTATTTCTAAATGAAGGTTAACCTTTCTTTTTTTACTTTCGAGGTTGTTTGTATCCTCAAAATACGAGACTGTTGACGCTAATTTGAGGCGTGGCGAGTAAATTCTTTGCGCTTCTTTTTTGGTAGTCTTGATTAAGAATTCCAGAGTTTTGGAACCCGAGCACTCTGACAGTACGAATTTTGTCCCCAACAGTTGAACTGTCGTCACGTTTTACTGGTGCAATATTGTCTATAGGTGCAGATGGTTTCCAATGAAAGTAAGCAATCCGCACTCATGTCACTTTCAACAGACTATGTAACACAAATCATAGATTACTGGTTGAACAAGAGCAGACCACTTGGCATGTTTGGAGCCGTGGTGTAGCTTGAGATAAGTTTCATGAGTGTTAGCCTTGTGGGCGTTATTTATGAGTTTGATCAAGCTCTCCGCGTCACCTTAGGGGCTGTAATCAGGATGTCCATCGTCGGCTAGCTTACCGACGGCTATTTTCATTTTCTTTCGTCAAGTGCTCATTTACTGATCTATCGTTCAATCCAAACAGCACAGTGATAGTGCAGGATGATTAACTTGAAAGATATTCTTTTGTCAGCTGTGCACGACCTGATACTCAGCTCGTTTACACCCATTGAGTGATATGACTCCCTCGATCTTCGCTGTCGGCTGTTCGCTCTCCTATTTTGCCCATTAGCTTTGTTGCCAAAAATTCATACAGTGATTACAGGCTTTGGGAGAGATTTTTGCAGTCAGGTGCTACACAGTGCACCCACCCTGTCACTTAATAAGATAGTGGTAATCGTGTGCCATCTTCCTTGTTACTTGAAACTTACGCATCAGCAACCTGTCGTTGTCCACACAATCAAATTCTGCCAATTCTCCATTGAGTAGGCGTTCAAAGCGGACATTTGGTGGATGTCGCACACAATCCTCGACTGTACAGTTTGTAGCAAAATTGAATAGTGTTACAAGTAGAGAACCTTAACGTGTATCGGTTTTATTGCTGAACATAGGTTGCGAGTGACAACTAGATTCAACATATATAATGTTCTCATATTGGTTGCGTTTCTGTACAATATGTGATCGCGTCTACAGCCGTGGATCTTTATATATACATTCGTAGAAAAGGACTTAGGACCAACTGATTGGACGTCATGTGAACGTGTGCTGCCGACAAACAGGCTTGAAACTAAAGTTCAGCGCTTCTTTTCGAAAGATGCTGGCTATGCAGTCTCTCCGATTGTTAAAGCTGCGACTGATTGTGGGCGGTGTTTAGTTTCTTCTAGACGTCCACGGTGGTACGCAGATGTCCTGTTTGCAGTCCTCACTGACCCGTCATCTCATAGTTCAGTGTGCTCAAACAGTGACTCCGCCCGAGTAGCATTCATACGTTTCCTGTATCAGATATCCCTCTCCAAACAGAAAAATTTGCATAGGTGATCCTAGAGAGCGGTTTTCTTATCAGTTTTGAAGTTTCCAGCTGACGTCACTCTTAGAGGTCCGTCGGGAGCAAAAGGATAAATTGTTTCAGGGTTTTCCTAGGCTGTGTCTAGTTTACTCATGACAGCTAAACTTGATGTCTGCCGACGCATTGTCGAAACAACGTTTTCCGGCAAGTATAGTTCCCGTAATGTTCGGTCAGCACATACTTCGTCTCCTTTCTTTTGTAAGGTTTCTATCGATAAATAACCTCTGATGTCCATGAACCTAGAAGTTTTCCAAACGTTGGACTGTTCAACGAAGAGCTTCTTAGTCGGACACGGTTTCGACGGATGTTTACTCACACAAGGTCTAGCATTTTTTTGAGCATCCTTTTCTACTCTCTGAACGCCACAGTACACTTCTCTAGGGTATCGTTTAATAGTTCCCATGGCCACTCACTTTGTCGCAGTGATCAGTTCTAGCGTTCCGACTTCAGTTTCATCTTCTGGCAAGGGTACCTATAACGATGTTTTGCGTTGCACGTTTGTTTCTGGTTGACTCCCTTTCACAGGCGAGTCTTCTGGGCTTATTTTATGTGAGCTACTAATCGGTGACCTAGACCGAGAGTTGATATGTGAACCGTGTTTCCCACGCGTCTTTTTTGTTTTAAATGATGGATACTTTTTTTCACCGTCAACCGTGAGGTAGGAGGTCTCACAGCGAACATTGTAGCAATTACGGGTGTCACTAAGGTCCATTTGGTTTCATTGAAGTGCTGTAGCATTTTTTGGCGGCAAAGATCACATTCGTGACTTAGTGTTACAATCTAAGTTTGCACAGTTTCTGCTCATTCTTTATTCATTTTTCCACTTCAAGAGTTCTGCGCAATCGGGCCGATAGACATGATCTGATCCGTTTCTGGCAGTTGAAAATCGTGGTGATGTTCTTGGCAGCTGGAGTTGAGAATTTTTGTGTTAGAATGTTCTTCACGCTCAAACCCACACGTTGAAACACTTGCACACTGATGCTGTCACCTCGTTTGACGATGAAACGTTCGCAACCTAAATGTCCATGCTCAGCGAACATCCCAGTGCCTAAAAAAAGTTATGCGTTCGTTCTGATTTCCGCATGTTTCTGATATTAAACTTAGCTTCTTGGATATTTTGTCGCGCGCTTTGTCACGTGCATGTCTGAGCGTCACATGTTTGCACGGTATGCACCGGAATTGTGAGCCCGGCAGCAAAATCCAGAGTTCAGACCAAACGGAGCTCACCCAACGAGCGCGAAGCCTAACTGAGTCGAGCAAGCGAACGGGCACAACACCGCTGGAAGCACAGCCAATTTAGCTGGCCGTGTATAGGGTGAGGATGTGCGCGCATCTCCACCGTAGTCATTCGGCCTCATCGACCCAGTGCTTCGGCCACCATGGGCTACGACGATAACACCTGGCTGTTGACACGTCTTTTTAACCGATTCTGGGTTTGAAAGGCAATGCTGGACTGCAAACCGGTGTGTGCAAATGGATTGGACAAAAATTCGATGACTCCCTAACGGAATGTGCCATCACGGTAGGTTTGACCAGCCGATAGATGACAAAACACTGCATTCATGGACGGATCTAATTTGCAAACCGTTTTAGGGATTGACCAAACCTTAATTTCCCACAGAACCTGAGGCACGTTATGCTGCGTTTTTAGGTTTATCGCGCCATTTCTGGGCTTACACATGCTGGCTCTTAGTTTTTGCGCGCACACCTCCACCCTATTCACAGCCAGCTAACTGATTTAGCTGTGCTTTCAGCGCTGTGTTGTGTGCTCGCTCGCTTGCTCGCCTCGGCTCGGCTTCTGTCCGTTGGGTAAACCCGTTGGTGTGCCCTCTGGATTTTGTTGCCATGTTCACAAGCCCGATGCACTCTGTGGCCTAAATGGTATGGTAACGGCACAGTCGGTGCGCTCCGTCTATGTGTGGGACAACGGTAACCGTAGTGTGGACCGAATAGGGCTCGTCGGAATAGTGAAGAGGGCAAAAGCGCGCCGACTACTACGCACAGGTAGGCTCGTGGCCGTTGGACAGCTCGTCAACGTGTTAAGCGCGTGATCTTGTGAGTTGGCAGACTGATGCGTACGTGTGTGAGACTGCTAGCGCAGTGCTGGCCATAGGCGAAGCGAATGGGTAGCTAAGACTGAGCAATCCGCACACGGCACTGGGTCGTTACAATGCCAAGCTGCCAAATGTGGGCGGAACTTACGGCATCAACTAGGCATGTGTTCGCAACCGAGTAATTGAAAACCGTGGCGATTCATCCTACTTATTTTCCATCGACTGTTTAGTTCGGTTTTGATCGAAAGTGCCCTTTCCTACGTTAGTCGATATGGTATTGTTACTCCTAAATCCTGGCTCCCGTGCTGTTCCTGGCATTGCCATCCGTACTTGAGCGACCACCCAGGACGTAGACCTGATTAAATTTTGCGGATATCCTATTGCTGTATTGAGTGAGTTACGTCTTCGGTTTCTCTTTTGTGTTTTAGGAGAGCTATTGGGATGGGGATGGAAAAGAGCGTTTCATCGCCCTCTTAACTCCATTGTGAATTTTCTCGGGTTTCCCCCCTAACTTGTTCCTTCAAAAACGTCCACAGGCTGTTAGAACCATTTATGCACTGCTTCAATGCAGTGGGTGGTTCAGCGCGAGGGTATTAATGAGTCTACTTCGCATAAGGATCCTGTGGGGCTTAGAGGATTTGGACTTGCCATTCTCCCTAGCATTACGTCTCAGTTTCAACTTCCTTTGTATGTGATAGAATGGATTCCGTAGTCTGACTAGGACAGGCTATTACGTACCTATTGAGTGGCATCAGTATTATAGGAATTAGCGTCTATTGCTGGCTGATGCCAATAGTGCGTGCAGTCATAAGCTGTGCATAAGTTGTTTGGTTGTGAACAAAGAACGCGGTGAATTGAGATGAGCACGATTGTTCGCGTAATCAAAGTGTTGCTTAAGCTTAACACTGGATTGTTTAATTAGAAGATCGGCTGCATTGTGGTTGGTAATGCCAACTAATTTTTTTGATTTTTATCCCAGATGTATAGGTAAGGTTTGTCATTTCTGAGGTCGTCGTATCTTCTATGGACCGTTCATTGGTGCCAGCACTGGAAGACAGAGGTGATAGGGTAATAAGTTGTAATGTACGATGGGTGCTGTGTGCATATCAATTCGTGTTTAACAGGCGTAGTGAATGAGACACCATCCCGGACTTCATGCAGGCTGAGTACAATCGACAGCATCCCCAAAGACGCGCAAGATAGCTTCTGATGTGGTTTAATGCCCATCTCGTGCTGCAAAGAAGCTTAAGGTCGATTCGAAAGCCTTGTAATGAAGCAGAGATGTTTGAAACTCTTGCGTTGAATGTGGACTCGTCGTGGAGACGGGCACACCTAGTGTCCGATAAAAGAAGTACTCTCAGCTGAGAGAGAGGCAAAAAAAGCACACAACAAGCATTGACACTGATACGGTCAGTAGCCAGGTGTCGCTGATCCAGCCTGGTTTTTTTCGTCCGAGTTAGGCCGCATAGCTGTACCAAGTCCCATATTGTAGCACGGACGTACTCAGAACCACTGTAGTCGATTGCCTCTCTGGGAAGACGAATACGACCATTTTACAGTGAAATAGGTCGCGTTTTACAGCCGTAGCACATGTCCAGAATACGAAACATTCCCCCATTAGCATTTTCCCGATTGTCTTAATAGACAATTTTATTATCTGATTCATATGTTTCTCCAAAGTTGGATACAAACACAGACCCCTGCCAATCTGGAATAGCATTCTTTGCAGCACAAGGTTGTTTAGTCTACTCTTCAACAGACGTTTATCATTGATGAAGCACTTTTTGCATCTTCATCCAGAGAAACGTTGGTTGAATGGGGCTGTCCAACGTGTAGACCGGCACGTTACATGCGTTTTTCAATGGCCTCTTCCGACAGCAGCGTGTGTAGCTATCTCCCTTCATTTTATCTCACAACTCACATTCTGCAATTCCCTCCCACATGTGAATTCGGATGTGGCCGCATGAGGACAAATCTTTAGAATACAATGTTCAGTCTATCTCAAGCCTCTCCATTTGTCTTCTGGCTTCCTGCCTATTTTTCTTCATTCATAGACCATACTGTGTTCACACTTGAATATGTTCTTCAATGTCTTCTTTTTGGACTTAGACCTTGGAGATTGAGAATGATCACGTGTTCACATTCAACTCCGAGTTTCGACATCGTTTGACTCGTATCAAGTTCAACCAAATCCAGCTAAAGGAAACAGTGAGTTTACTATTGAGCTTTTTAGGATCTATCTGTGATGCCATTTCTGTTCTCCCCGATGGCATTCGTTCATTCGCACGTGCTCCTTTAATTTATTCATGTTCGCATCTAGTCCTTGCTTCATGTTCACTAGGATAACGACACCTCTTCTGTGATTCATAGAAATTTCATTGATTAGGGATGGCTGGTAGGTTTTGTGTAGATCTAGATAATTTTTTTGACGGTTTGAAAGGTGGAATCAGCAGATGGGTTCAGTCTCAGAAGGTCAGCATTAGTGCTTTGTTAAGAGAAGTTTAGAGGGAAATTAACTGATGAGAAAGCCAACCGTAGCCTATCAAGCGTTCCACAATCGCACTTCCGCATTCCATTGACAACAACTGACTGAACACCAGTGGGTGTATAACTTCGTTTCGTTACAATACTTCTGATAAGCAAGCTGTCTGAATGCGTTTTTCAAGCCCTGTGCTTTATGTCGTCTATTGATGAAAATGTTGTGACAGACTTTGACAAGTTGTTCCATTTTGGTAACCCGTGGATGTCAAAAGATTTCCTCGTTTGAATCCAAAGTCTCATTTCCATGTTACATTTAATATTATGAAATTTCTACAGCACGCTAACAACTGGGTTTACAAGCCTGAAAGTGTTCAGCTTATATGTGCCTTGGACACTAGTACGTTGTGGTGCAGACAAGTAATTTGGTGACAAAATTATCTTGACAACGTTGAGTCGGAAAATGTTCAATTTTGCTATGTGTACGTGCATAGGTGGAGGTTCGTTTTATTATAATCAGGGGATTCATGAATTTCATTGGTGCCTAGCCGAGCAGGCGGACAATATTTGTACAATTTCCTTCTGTCTAAATCACCGTGGTTTAGCACTCCGACATCGTTGCTTTTAGTGCTCACGTGGATTTAACAACTCAAGGTTCATGTATGCCTACACACCTACAAAGCCCTGATTGTGGTCCTTTACAACTGTTCAATATAGCGGCCCCTGAAACTTCTATTATACACACTGGAATCACCATGATAATCTCCAAGTTCTTTGCTTTAATATCAAAGTGAACGGAGCCTTTTCAGATGGTCGTCGTCCATTTAGCCGGGTGCTACAAGGTTCCATATTAGGACCTTTGCTTTTTGTTCCGTTTGTGTTCGCAATCCCACAAGTTTTCAGTACGCTGTTATTATGTGCTACTGACACTAGAATTCGGCGCGTATAGGACAAGGTGACTGAAATTGGGTAGCTACAGGGTGGTTTAAATATAATACACAGCCAGATGTAAAGTTATGCGCCTCCGTGATTTGGGCTGAACATATTGTTTTCCGGTAGCTGAAATACTGAGTAGTATCATTCACGAGCACGATTTGTGCACGATTGTCTTACAACAGTACGTCAATGCCCAATAAAGCCAACTCGATACTCATGTTGCTTACAAGACTATTTGGTCGGTTTCACCCAGTCTACTCCACTTTTATGCCGAATTCGCGGGGGTGCCGCATCTTGACCGGGATATGCAAGCTTGTCTTCCTTACCTTGTGAAGGAACTGCTCCTGGTGGTAGGGTACAACGGAGGACTACAAAACCGGGTTAGGACACTACGCTGTGTAACCCACTCAGGTCGGTTGCGCACACTGGACCAGTTCTCAGTGTACATATAGTGTCCTCCATCAAACCCAACATTCTTTACGAAAAATACTTGTCGAGTGAAAATAACTGCCCCAGGGATAACTGGCTAAAGTTACGACGCCGACCGAGCCGTTTGGCTAGCAGAAACCACTTTTAGCCCATGGATCTGCCTTATCTAGAGCAATCTACCAGCGTCTATCGTAACTACATCGTGGGTAGTTAAATTCAGGTGCAGCATTAATGCGCATATTCGGAACACTAAACGGAGTATTCCGATAAGTTGATCGTCTGGAAAGTTGCGGTGCTACAAGGTTGACGGTAGCCAACTGATGTCTTCTCCACGTTGTGACGCAACTGTTGTGTGCTTAATAAACAGTTGTTGGGGTTTTGTTCCGCTCGTTATCTTCTGATTTTCCCTTGCACAATGTATTTGTTACTGATCCCCATGGGAGTGAAACAAAATTCCGACTTGCCTTTTCTTTTTAAACCGTCCAACGTGCATTTCTCAGTACATTTGCATTCTGATGTTCTTTTAGTATGTAAATTTCCCACGAAGCCTACGCACATAAAATGCCGTGGCGGTCGACACCTACCGAGTTCGCCTTATGGAATGGTTGGGGCCTTTGTATGCCGTGGAGGTGGACCATTAAACAGAACAATGGGAGTTAAAAAAATGCCACCCCTACTTTTATACTAAGGTTTGAGGAAAGACATTTCCACCGAAAACTTCTATTGTGTACTTGAAGGTAATGGTAACAGCAGTTGTCCGTCTAGACAACATTGTGGAATGCAAGCATTTCTTTTGTTCTCATCAATCGTCTACATATGACATTAATTTATCTAGTTGTAGGTGGTTTAATTTAGACAGGTCGGGAGCACGGCTGCCAAGCCCTGACCGAACGAAACTCATGAATGCATAACAGGGCGGGTTAGACAATTTCATGTCGACCCGAACGATGTTGATTAGGTCAGTGTGTTGTGCCAATAGAAAGTCGGCTTGTGATGCCTGAATAGCCTCAAGTCAAAGAATGCCCAACGTCTTGGGACTGTTTTTGCGCGTTAAGGCCGTAGGAAAGGTGGCGGGGTCAATCAGATGTTTAAAGCCATCACAGCCGAAATTGCCAGAGGTTGAGGTACAGATCCTCATTGAGTCTCCACCTGCACTGTTGACTTGGGAGTCTGCTCTGCTTTTCTCCACCGTAAGTTTCGGTTGTTTCTACCAATGTTTGAGGGCTCGCGGCTGCCGGTGAACTGGTGGGCGAGGAAGTGACAAGCAGAGATTCATGAGGGTAGAAGGTAACGAACACCAGCTAGGTGCGATCAGTAGCAGCGGCTTTCGACCTACATCCTAGGTGTTGTGGTCTCTTATCTAAGGAAAGTTGATGATCTACTTCTTCGGTTTCAAATGTGATGAAAATTCACCCACCTAATCGTCGCAATTTCATTTCGTTTAAATTCTTACTGCGTGGTTAAAACTACAAGTTAATGGTATTTTCCGAGATGATGTTAATGGGGTATCTGTCACACATCGACTGTCCGTCGATAGAAAGCGCTAGCGCAATAAGATCTCGTATTCGTGAGAGTGAAATTGTTTACGCCCGTCCGGTTATGTACCTGTCGTGCTGTTGATTTAAATAACGGAATTTTTTGTGCAATCGATTGGTGAGTATGTACAAAGTGGTCGCACTTGGCAGTGTATGTCTCCTTGTCTTGATGAAAGTGTTTTAAAAAGGAACTCAGTGCTCCTGAACTATTCGTCCGATGAATAAAATTGTCCACATTCAGCAAATTTAACACGTCATAGAAAACGAAAAATGGTCTAGTGAATAAACGGTTGATTTCGGTTAGTCTTTACATTAGGCCTAACAGGCATGGGCTGAGTCATTCGAATGGCAAGTCATCAGTGCTGCTGATGAATAGTTTAGAGGTTAGCACAGAATGGAGCTCGAGCTTTACTCGTGAATCAAGGTCGGTAACATTGCGTTTTGTTACAGCTACTGCAGGGTTCTTACAAACTGTAATAGAGTTAACCTCCCGGCAATGGCAATGATATGCGCTGTTGAGTAAGCTCCAACAGAGTTTGATGCTTCTTTTTGTAAGAGGCCGATAAGAAAGTTGAAATGAATGCCATAACTGCGATTATATATGTATGATGTTCAACCTGGAATTGACCATATCCCCAACGTTTCATCAGCAGTAGCTGTTCAGTGAATAGGGAGAACGTTCCAACTAATAAGATCGGCGAAATAGAAAGGACGTAAGTGCCAGAATGAACACTCATAGAAGATGTCATGTTGTATTGAAATCCAACATACTTTTACTAATGCTTGAGACAATTTGAAACTGTGAATCAGTCATTTGCTTCGGATATCCCTTTCACTGCATAGATCAGTGACCAGACTGGAATAGACCGAACATGGTTATAGTTATCCTTTTGTTTAGCTAAATTTGTTTCATTATTTATGTTCTACATAAATTGACGTAAATTAGTTGATTTGATTTTGGATCACCTTGCAGCTACTACCATTTGCGTTGGTACGTGTTTTAATCAGTTATTCTAGTTTTAGGCGGTCTAGGAGTATGCGGTGACCATTTGACATTTTGGGCCAACGCCATTATTTTATGGAATGTGTTAACCTAACGCGTTCGCAATTGCTGACAATTTTATTTTGTACAGAAACAGGAACAAGAAGCTACTGAAGAGCGCGTGTTTGCCGACCGTGTCGCGCACGTAGACTGCTGCATCGTTCGCATTATGAAAACTCGGAAAACTGTTGATCATAACAGCCTTTTGTCCGAGGTCTATAAGCAGCTGCAATTCCCACTCAAGGTACGTTGCGTCTACCTTTCTCTCTTGCCACTTCATACGTGTACTAACCTTTCATTAATGTGTCAAAGAAATGATAATCGTCGGTTTTATTTTTCCGTAGGCATCCGATGTAAAGAAAAGAATTGAAAACCTTATTGAACGGGACTACATGAAACGGGACAGTAGCAACGCGGCCACCTATCATTACGTCTCTTAATGGATGCGCTGTGATTTTCTGATTTTTGTACATTCTCTTTCACAAACCCACGCGGATAATCAACACATGTCTAATCGCGTTCAAGAATTTGATGTTGGTTTATCAGCTCCGTCCATAGACATGTTGCTTCCCCCAATCGAGTTACCTTTACTGTAAATATTTCTTCCTTCTATCCTCAATGAACTCATTGTGTTCTCTGGGATTTCATTGCCGGTGGATGAGGTTGATGGTCGGGTGTTGTTTATTAGTTCGTTAAAAGTTCGGTATTATATGCCGACATTGGGACTCCTAAGTGCATTCACACGTGTCTTATGTGAGCTCCTGATGACTTATTCGCACGTGTGTCCTAGGTGTGGGTTTTTTGTCGGTTTGGTGTGTGTATAGTTGACTGGAAATCAGCTCGGTTGTCAACTACTGACGATGCTGCAACGCGAACGTTTCCATCTGTTGTCTGGGTGCGTCGGTTTCATGGATAGTACCGTAGGGTCGCCATTTGTTGAGTAGCGCTACACATCATTGTGCACAGTTGCATCCCTCTGGCGGTCTTAGTAAACTTAAGTTACTGCACTCGGATTCCTCTCTGCTCAGCGAATGACCGGTTTAAGAATTTGCGGTACATCGTATACGAAAAATTGTTCATGGTGATTTTAGAGAGTTCATTAATGTGGTTTTTGGTTATGTGATTGTTGAAGTGGCGATGCTAACGTTTGTGACTGGGTTCCGGACGGTTATCCGTGTTCATCTGTCGCATATTGATAATCGCCACTCATGACTGTTCGAAGTTGCCTTGTTTTCGGCTCATTGTCTGGTGCCATGCAGATGTGTAGGTGAGCGATTGAAATCAATTCGTGGACAAACTGTCTTGTTCATATCACTGTAGGGTCATGCACTATGTTTGCCAGTTGAGCGTCTATCGTTTCAGATAGTGTGCACGGATACCCTCAACGGTAGGTTAAAATCGCGGGGTCACGTGGCGATATCGAATGCTCAGACTGTCTCATTAAGTACAGTCGGTGAGTGTCGCCTACCGCTCCACTGATTAAAAGCGCTATCCGGTATGAGAGCACTGCACTCACTGATGCGCCTACGTCTGGACCATTGCATTTTATCGAGGTTTTACTTGGTTATTTCTTTCTGGAACACTCCTCATCACTGACTGTTGAGATGCACAGCAGCTCCATCCGAAACGCTGTGTGGTCAGGTTCGTAAACTTCCGGATATCTGTACTGTTTGATTACACGGGATGATGTCCGCTCACTAGGTCAGCAAAAGCAAACAAATAAATATACACCATAGTTGAGTGCAGGATCTCGCTGTCTTTGGCTTGTTAGTGGTAATATCTCGAGATCAGAGTTGCATAAAAAAGGTACAGGTTTCAAATCGTTTTGACGTATATGTCGGTGGGTCGACAGTAAAATTCCACTGCTCACTTCCCTTAGCTCGGTTGCAGTACTCTTAGGTCTGCGTCCATAGATTCTTACAGGCGTTATCCACCTGCTTTTGCGAAGTGTTTGCAGTCAATCTAGAATTTATGTTGACGGCTATTTCTCCCCTATGCATTGTGGCTAACCTGGTGACAGAATCACCGTATCGTCTAATTTCTCCCATGCTTTAAGGAGATGTTTTCATTCAGCGTTTGTATGCCACTCTGAAACCAAAATGCAACGTCTCCACAACTGAATTGTGTTGGGTAATCACCTATTCTCTTGAAAACTCGCTCTCGATTTTCTTCAATTTACATGCTTTGTCGTAATTGTAGAACCAACTTGTACTCGTAGTGATTCACCCATGACTATTTTTACTGCTCTCGAAAAGCAACTTGTAATACTAGGAACTCGACTTCATAATTCTGCCGAAGTGCCAACTTTATCGTTTGCTTGCGTCAGGCTTTTCGAATTCCTCGTCGGCGTGTGAATAGTTCACTTCAATATGTTCCATGCAGCGCTCACTTGAGAATGTATCGAAGTCTGCTGTCTCTTGTTTGGTCGATTCAAACTAAGAAGGCAATCTGAAATTGATTTTTTTACCGCTAGGTTCCGCTGATTAGCTCAGCTAGCCACTGGCATTGTGTAAACGCAAAAGTCAATCTCGAGTAGGCCTGTTTCATGAAACATCAGGAGATGGGATGCAGTATGTAATCAAAAAAGTGCCTGCGGAATTTTAAATAGACCAAATGGAGCGGCGGTAGTGGTTGCTGGTGTGTTCACTTTGATAATTGGGTCTTGTTAGTACGCGCTATTCAGATCCGTTTCACAACAAGCGCATTCGTCCAGCATCCTGGGTAAATTATGTGATGTGAAATGGCATGGTGGTCAGGAGTAGCAGTACTGTTAAGTGTGCAGCATTCCCCATGGAAGTTCCAGTCACCTGAAGACTTCGTCAGAGTCATGTTTATTATGGATAAAGGTGATGGCAGTTCTAATAAACAGGTAATTCCAAGCTGGAGCATAGTGTCGACTGCCATCTCGGTGGAGGTATTTTTGTCAGATGGTGATATTGTGTATTTTACAGTCATCGGGGTATACTATGGATTGGTCAATTGTAGGAATTAGTGTAACATTGTATAGTATGAGAATGAGCGGAACGTTATGTGGATATCGGGAGGAATGGTGCTTGGATGTTTGCCCTGAATGCGGATGCTGCAGTTGCTTCACTGATGTCCTGGTCGACCAGGCGTTGTTCCGTTACCTCAAACCTTGCCTGGGGTAACGCCACAATTGGTGGTAACAACTTACCGGAATGTTTCCCCGTGGTAACCTGATTTTCATACTCGATATAAACGCGGTTGCACTCCCTCGGTGACGTAATCAGTGTCATGTTTCCTAGAAAGGGAGCCAAACCTCGCCTGACATGATTTAAACCGTCAATGACACTCTGTTACGCACCTTTGACATGTGTTGGTCCTATCTGGGTGATGTACGCACCATAGAGTGTTCATCAGTGTCAACCGGTTGGATGCTATCTTGATCATATAATTCCTGCATCATCTTTGACGAATTATCAACTGAGGTCACCATTCCCGTGAGTCGTAAGGAGTTCCCTGGTTGCCAGTCTTAAACACACTGTTCTTTCGAACAAACGTGGACCGAATCCTAACACATGTATACAATAGGCGCGATTCACCCTTCATTTGGCCTCTTTGTAAATGACACATGTAAACGAAAGACGGTTGACGCCTTCGCGAAGACCACCACGATTTGTATAGTGTCATTGTTCCATGTACTTTCTACTGCTTGTTATGCAGGCAAAAATATCGTTAGTAAGTTCGATCCTGTCCTCACCTGCTACCTAAACCGGTATGGTGAAGCCGGACGATCACGCTATACTACTCGTGAGTAGTCAAGCGGAAACACGCATTTGAGTACTGCAGTAACCAGGACAAAATTCAGAAAGGGACGTTGATGTGCACTCCGACAAGAGCTGGTGCGTCACAATAGTGGGAGTGACAGCCGCGAATGTGACGCTCCTTGAATGTTGCCATGTGCAAATGGATTGGAGTTCGAAGTATCGTTAAATGATTCGCTCTGGTTAAATAGTCCCTGCGCCGTCGGTTTTTCGGCACAAACATGTTAGGCGGCGCATCTTTTAGCGAGACAGCCAGAACGCATCACGCCACATCAATCGGCCTACCCAGCTCGGATGCCATGGTCGTGGGTGGTGGTATGGTCTTACTCAGCCAATCAGATTGCAGGTGTGCGGGCGAGCGCTTCTGCGCTATCTGGTCAGTGTATTTTTTCACGGCTGTCTTCTGATACCCCCTGTGATGTGATCTGTTCCGACTCCCTAACTGCCATACGTGACTGTCTCATTCGATTCGCCTCGTGTCTGTCGACCATCTATGGTAATAGTTTTTCCTGTGAATCTAGAGCTTCTGTGGAATAAGTTTTGTCTCGTTCGTCCAATAAACGGTGAGCCGCGTCTCTTCTGATTTCTCGTTTTTCGGGTCAAGCGACTGAGCGCGCATCAAAGGGGAAGATCCAATGACACCGATGATAGCACAAGCAGATATAACCAAGGCTTCTCCAACTATTCTGTTGGGCTCAATCGGATTTGTGTACATGCCGTTAAGCCCTAAAACCGACGCACGGACACCAGCATCCGATCCCTGAGATCACTGTAAGCTGGAACAGCAAAACATCCGCCCCTGAAAGTTGGTCCAACATTCAGTCTCACAGTCGCGTTATCATCGAACCTATGGCCGAACTAGTTTACACCTTTTTGGACGTTTTAGGCTAAAATGTCTCTGCTTACGCAATTAACCTATTCTTCCCCAGAGATGATGACACCCGTTCGTTGTAACCTAACGACACGATCTCCTACTCTGTAGTTTCGATGAACTCGAGTGCGACCATCGGCTTATCCCTAACTACGTAAGACTCAGGCAGCCTGTGACCGATCAACGTCACGGCACTAAGCGTACTCTGCATGTAATACCAGATACCCTAGTGGTGTTCACCATTGGAAAGGGGACACGTCTCCGCAACCGTATTGAAATATCATCAACTTAATGCATCGTTTAGTGTCTCCACAGGTGTAATGTTTGTGCACACAGTTTGTGGAGAGAAGCAGACGGCTGAATTTTTCTCACAGCGCCTTGGGGAAGCCGAAATACGTTAAAGCACATTCCATCGGGAACTCCTGGCCATATCCGGGCTTCTTTCTGTTGCACAACTGTCACATACATCTTGTGAAATTATTCCGGCGGAGCAACCAGTGGAAGCCTGGCAGTGGAACTACACATTTCAGTTTTCCGTTGATAGTCCTCGTTTATCGGTAGTCACAAACGTCGCTAATGAATGTTCTATCCCCAATGCGCAGCGTTCCTGCATGTTCCGATTCGAATGCATATATCACAAGTGAGAAACTGCAACAGCTTGACGACATGTTCACGGATGATCTGGAATATGTAAACTTGCGCGGCGTTATGGTGCCGTTGAAATCCTCAGTTGACAGCTCGCTATTATCTCTATCTCTCGAACCACAGCCGCTGGGGAAGACAGCCTTTGATGCACTGCGTAACCTGCCACATAATGGGATAAACTCATCGCTACAAATGATCGTGTGTCGGTTTCTCTGTCTTTTTTAGCACGAATGACAACTTCTCCGAGGTCAACCGATAGTTGGCCAACCCGCTGAGAATATTCTTAACTCATGTTCATTGCTTTGAGCATATCCAAGTGGACTTCGAATGGCCAATTCTACCCTTTCGGGCTTTACTAAGCTGCTCACTTGGGTGAGCCAACTTGTTCGTTAGTCAGAGGTCACATCTGTAATTTATTCTGTAGTGGACACTGAGTATGCGCTGGACCTTCATCCAGTGAAAGTTTGAAAAGCCTTTCCTGAAGAACAGTCGAAACGCAACACCCACGGTTATTAAACTAAAAGAACGCAGCAGGGTTTGGAAACAAATCATACACTTCCAGCAATGTTTGAAAATATTGTGAGTAATTAGTTCTAGCCTCGTCAGGGACCAGCGGCGGAAACCAGGGGAAGAAAGAATGGGGACGTTGGGTGGGCTCATGGTAATAGCTTTTTGTAGATGACAGCCAATTATCCACGGCACAGTGACTGGAAGAGCTATAACTATGAGTATATAGACGGAAGCGTTCGCAAGAAAGTAGCAAACATGAGTGCATAGACGCAAACCGGATCTCTACTTTACTAGGGTGGCTTATTATTTTTTGTATATATGTATATATAGCGTGCATGCGTGAACAAAACTAACTGATTCCTCCAAGTATGGATCTTCGATTCCACATGTACACAGCACATACCTACACAACTCTGAGTAGTATGTGGAGTTCAGACGGGCTATGGCCGATCAATTGCGAACAACAAAACGAGTAGACGATAAATATATTGTCGACACGTAAAATCGACGAGAGCGAGATGAAACGTCAACACAGCGAAACGTCACGCGAGCAGGCACTGGAGAAGAAACGTTCGAGTGCGCGGGTGGTCTGCCGGTAACCATACTCGTTCAAACAAAAGTTTAAACGCATACAAAATGTGGTGGAAGGGAGAGAGTACAAATGCTAACTGTAACTTCAACACAGTTAGTCATAAACAAATAGGGTCGCTACA
>QNGE01000392.1:90511-119343 GCA_008508345.1 Paragonimus westermani
ACAAGTAGCAGACGATTCAGGGCACTCATATGGTTGTGGATATCTACTTTTTATGCAATTTTCACGTGTTTTATTCTTCCTCGTTTCCGCCTCCAGAACAGTGACCAGCAGCTGTTGCTGGGTTAACACAGAACAGTCTTAAACGTCTTATTCCTGTGAACGTGTGATAAGGAACTAACCTTCTCACATTTTCCAGAGACGTTTTCCGATTGGGTGGCTTACTTACGGTTGGTGAGCAAAGTAGTATACATTATCTGGAATTGTGGTGATTACATGGGAACTTTTGTTATTCACTATTTCAAGGGTGGGGCTGGTGCAGTGAAACCACTATTGACCTTCCAAGATCTTTGTGAAATGAAAACGACTTGTCTTTTCCATATCATCTTTTCTTGTTACCTTGTGAACGTTATTAACGGGGATATTTGTGCGCCAGTGCGGCTATCGATGCTTTACCCGTTACCATGTAATAATTTTGCGTTATCTGCACTGTCGTAGGCTACTTATTCTAATATATCACTTTTAACTCATTTAAAAAGACACTGGATTCTTTGAACGTTTGTTTGATTTCTCAAGGTTTCAACGGGAGTTTGGTGGGCACTCCTGTTCCTTGGCGACTCTCTGTGGTTGTGTTGAGTTCTCCCTCATGTTTGCTGCGCTATATCCAGCCATTGTTGAGCGCTCCCCACATGCGTTCACCTTAACTGGTTTTAAACAACTCACGGCTTGCCACTACTACAATCAACGTTACGCACGCGGGCATAGCAGCAACACAGCTCTGACTTCATTTCCGACATTAGCCCTCCCCGTCCGGGGGTGACAAGACAACGAAACCACCCGAACTCATGAAAAAAACATACTTGGGTCACTTGCGCAACGGTTGATGGGCAAAACTACTGTTCTACGAGGAGTTTCCATACCGTTTTCATTCTGTACATCACCGCGTCCACATCTAGTGGGTGCCACCCAACATTACACTAACATCCACGTGCGGATTCCAACTTTGCACTTTGTTCCAACCATTGCAGTGACTACGTTTGTCTTATTGGATTACTATTAGCTTCAAAATTTGTTCGCACATCCTTATGTTGTTGTTCAGATGCCTGGTGATATCATCGATACTGCCCGCAAAGTAATGTAAATAGCAACCCGGCATCTAAAATTTGCCCTCTTGGCTGTGTTGACTTTTGTTTCTTGGAGTGTGACTGTTGCACGATCAACAAACTAATAAATAGCGTTCCTGTCTTTGCATTACGATTTCTAAACCATGTTAGTATGAGGCCGAAGAATCCTTTGGACGAACTAGGATTGTGATATCGTCTTCCATTTTATCGCACCTTCTCAATTCTAGGGCATATTTTCATCATTACCATCATGGCAGCTAAGAGCCTGACCAGAATGTACTGTGGTTTGGGCTGCCGCTCACCTATACTAATAATAATGGTATAACTCACGACGCATCTATGAGAAACACGCTGAGGAATGACTTGGAATGTCCCAGAAAAAAGTTACTAAGGGGACTGAGAGGTAGTAGGGGTAGACTAAGCAGAAGAGCTAGAAGTATTATGACTACATGCACACCATGGACTGCAGCACATTGCCATCTCGAAAGGAGTTTCAAATCGGTGACTCGAGGGATCACGATGACACCAGCCAAGCAGGCAACACCTACCCCTTTGCTCAGTGAAGCAATCAGGGCCTTCATATTTCACGACCAGTTCGTACCCTGGCCACCATGTACTTCCACCCAGCTTTGGGTGTTCTCAGTATATAATACGCGATGTGATAAACGCTCAGCTGGCATACGGAATATTTGACCCAAAAATCGCAAGAAGCCGAACGAGATTTATTGATCTAGTGATCGCGCATCCCGAGCACTCCGGAATACGCCATGGCCGACGGCCGCGTTGCTCACGTGATCACTCCACTTAATGTGAACTGATTGGTGAGGGCGGCGACGGTCGCACAGCAAGTCTGTTAACATGTCAGTTAAAAACAGAACATGTCTCCGAAACATAGAGCAAAATAGATCGTACACAAGCAATATATACCTTTCCTTTGATCGACAACCGGACGTCTTTTGGTCGCTACATATGACGCAGGTTGACGAAAGCGACTCATAATCATGCTATCTTCGCTGATTTCTTATTGTAGTGAAAGCACAATATTTATTGTCCAAATCTCTGCCTTTCATGCCACGCGCGCACCTGCGTTCAAAAGTCAGAGGTCTGGTCCACGACAGCCGCGGCGTTTGCTCACACATCGTGTGCACTTTGGCTTGGTTTGTGTGTCTGACGCCTTCTGTCAGTGGGGGGTGTAAAAGGATTGGATGCGGCAAACACATCGATAGGAAGTCGACCAGTGATGCGCGGAAGGCTACGGCCAATCAGTGTTGGAAACGCGAACAGACTAGTATGTCAACGCGGGACCAACCAGGGTGGCAAGCTACTCCAGTATCGGATTTTGTTATGACGAGCACCGGCGTAAAACGGGTTGTTTAAGTGTATTGAGCTTTAAAACGAACTATCTACAAGCACAATCGAACCAAACAATGGGACAGATGGAGAGTCAGCACCAACTGTAATTCTCCATTTTACTGATGCGTCTTGTCTACAACCTAACCACTAGAGACTCACTGAACCGAGATTTGCTTTGTGCCATGACTTTCACTTTCGTTTTGGAAGATAGCGCTTTTCAAAATGGTATCGGAAGAGAAAAAAACTAAAGTTGACAGAAGTAACACCAGAACAAACCCACTGGCGATTGTTCTGCCCGAACCGCTGACTGTGAACAGCTTGGACAGACTTGTGGACAACTGGTGTTTGGCGGAGAAAAGTACGAGGACTTTTGCTTGTTGGTGGGTCTTAGGAATAGCAGTAAAAAATATCAGCTGGCTATTTTTTGACATGCAGTCAGAGCTGAAGGGAGAGAAGTTCTGGGAAAATTAACCTTCGAGGACGGAGAGGACAACTGGGGACCGGGAGTTAGAGAATCCTGGAGTAAATTTTGAATCGCAACCGGCTATTCGGAGAACACGCCTTAGTTGTCGCTTCGATTTCAGTGTTGGAAAATACTTGATGGCTGTCAACTTCTCTGGCAGTGGACGGATTTCCCCACTACCAACCGTGTGTCCCAAGCGGACGACTGAACTTTCTTCTCATTTCTTACTACCCAGTTTTATGCAGACTGCTCACAGTCTCTGTACATATTCTGACGCCATGTTGGAGAATACGATTTCGTCTCCGCTAAGGGGTACCCCCTCCTGACCTTCCATAATGCAAAGTAAAAGATGTCTGAAGATAGCTGGGGCGTTGCACAGTCCAAACACCATCCTGAAGAACTCGTACTGCTTTATGTGCTCACAAACGGCGGTCTCCGCCATGTTCTTCCGTGCCATTGTTAGTTACCAGTAACCGGAACGCAGATCTCTGAGGGATGATACTAGAGATTCTTGCAGGTGTCCAAACGCCTCTTCCATTTGGTGTATCGGGAGCGCGTCTTTGAAAGTTACTTGGTTCAGCTCCCTGAAATCGACGCAAAATCGGTGGGTTTTATCCGCTTACCTAGTCATAACCGGCGATGTAAATGAGCTGCTTGCACGTTGAGTTGTTCCTTTCTCTAAGCTCTCCATTAACTGCCTTTTAACCTTTAGAATCAATTTGAGCGGTATACCCCAGCACGACGGTCTGCATTCCTTACCCGACTGTAGGTTTATTGAGTGTATCACCCGTGTGCAGAACCCGCACTGGTCATCCGCATTAGGGAATAAGTCAGCAAGCTCATAAGTACACTGCATGATGGTTGGCAACGGACATTCTGGCAGGGATTTTACAAAGACTCTACACACTGTGCATTGATCCTTGATCTCTTTGCAATAGAAATTCACGATACCACAAGCAACACGCAGCTCGTTCCCCTCCAGGTTTACGATTGCCTTCATTCGACCTGGCAGACCAGCGCTTATCATTGTCTGTTTCACACTGGCAGCGACCAACATTACATAGCGTAACCTAGTATCACTTGTCTGTATTTCAAAATTTTGGGTCCTCACTGCCCTTAGCGTCATCCTTCCGCAACTGAGCGCTAGTTGCCGGACTTAACGGTCAATCAATTTGCCTGTAACTGACACACCTGCCCCGTATCTATTACCGCACTATTTTGTTCTCAGCCGATCAGAACTTTTGCCCGCGCAATCTCCTATTACAACCCGTTACAACCGAAAAACCAGGCGGAAAGCGTCCGATAGGGTAATGGCCGTCAAAGTCTACCTCCTTGCCAAACAACACAATGATTACGGTGGAATTGACCAGATGCTCGTCTAAACTGTCGTCCACTTGGTTTGTCTTCAATGCTCCCACTGCCTTCGTCAGCCGATGCACTTTCTCGTCGATTTATCCAACCTTCATCCGTCCGCCTCGCATTCATACGGGTAGGTGCTGTACAACTCCAACGAGCTGTTCGATGTCCGTGATTGCACATGAAAGCACGAATATGCTTGCTCAGGTTTCATAGTAGCTGTTGGTCCAATTACCTCGAAATTTATACCATCCATAAGGCAAACGTAAATTCCGACGTTTCACTTGTTTCCGAAAAACATAACATAAAACAGGTGTCTTGAGTTGTTTCTTCCTACTTGGTAGTCACCGGTGACAGGATGATGACCCTAATAAATGGGAATAAATCGCGACACTTTTGATCCACTTGGCTTTTACGCATTCACTTGTAGTGAATATTTAACATCTGTATCTTCTAACTGGACAACAGTTGTAACGAACCGAATCAGGAACAGTGTAAGTTTAGCGAACAGTCGCGAGGAACTTCTCATCCTCCCACGCTGAAGCCGACGTATTTTAACACTTCTTCAGCGTCAGTCATATCACGTAGTAGCGAAACACTCTGAAGATGCAGTTGTACGGTCTTCCCGGAGTGACCCTGAACCCTTTTGAACATTGACTCTCACATAACCTTGCAAAAGGTAAACTATGAAAACATCACATTTTTCGGGACTGAATCTGTGAAACAAGTGGACTATAATTTTTTTACATGTTGCATGCGTCAAAGTTTTATAAACTGCAATCATTCTTTCTGACCACTCACTTTTTGGTAGCAACTTTCACGTTCGTATAACTGTTTAATTATTTGCCGTTTTGTATCGTCTGTAATTACCTACAATGATCGTGCATATCCCAACGTGCTTGTTACATGTACGTTGAGAAATATACAATATGCTTTTTATTATCGTTAGAATGGACCATGTCTAGCACAACTGACCGCTAGGACTTCGATGAACCTCAAACATCACGGTTTGTGACAATGCGCCATGCTAGCACAAACGATGGTTGAATTCAAGTTACACAGGCGTACAGAAGAGTGTAGCTGAATATATTATAGGGTAGATTGCTGATGTGGATTAGAAATAACAGAAGACCTAGCCTTGACCCTTGGGGACCCCCCAGAAACGCAAGAATGAGACGACAGTTCCGATCGGGTATTAACTCTAAAAGTTCTAGTAACCGGAAAAGAGGCAATCCAGCAAAGCGCCTCTCCTTGAATTCCACAGGCTCCCAGTTTGTGTTCCTGTGTGCATGTGGGACACGGTCAAAAGCCTTGGTGAAATCAAAGAAGACAGCATTTGAGATTAGGCCAATGTCTTTGGCCTCCATCAGACTATCCTTAAAGATACGCATGTTTGTTACGCATGACCGGTCAGGAGGGAAGCCATGTTGGGTGGAAAAGAAAAGATTATTTGATAAGGAATGATTGAGGATGACACGCTTTAATAGGCGCTCCACTATTTTTCACGGTTCGCTAGGAAGGCTGACTGGCCGACAGCTAAGTGGAGAGTGCCGGTCGCCCGCTTCAAAAGTGGGAGTTCCTCTTGCCTCGCTGTGTGCACCAGGGGAATGCCGGCCTTGAGTATCTGTTTAAACAACTTATAGAGGGGTTCTGCCGGAGCAGTAGCAGCTTTCTTGAGAATTCTGATAGTTATCTTGTCAGGACCCACCGAACTATGTGAATTAATATTGGATAAGATGTCCTTAACACCTGGCATAGAATACTCAGCGGTAATTTGTGGTTGCCCGAAGTTTTATAGTGGTAGGATTGAATACAAGTTTGGTAGTGTAACGCTGTAAAAGTTCGTGAAATATTTCCTGGATTACTCGGCCATAGCTAAATAATCACATGAAGTCTCCCAGTCGGGCAATCATAAGGAAAGTCTTAGTCCCCGCATATGCCTAAATAAAAGGATTTTGTTTCGATGAGCTCTTGTGGGGATCTTTTTTTGCACAGGTTTGATGTGTTCACGGATTCCTCGCCTGCATCTGGTTCGAACGATGTTGAACGTGCTCAAGTCTTTCGAGTCTCCCATAAGATTACGCTTCGCGAATAAATGAGAACGGTTATCGGGAAGGTGACTTGTTCTGCGCGGAAAGTGTGGCCGACAAGAGAAAGCGGACGGTCTGCGTGGTACATGTAATTCGTCCGTCTTCTGAATTGCGACTTGAAATACACAATAGTTCAAGTCCACGGGGTCAAAGTCTGAAAGAAACAAACTTATGTGTGTTCTCAGGCCGTTACAATCTGCCTGGATGAAACTGCGTACTGTAGACTTTGTTGCTAGTTGTTGTAACCAGCAACAGATAAAGTCAAAGGTCAGCATATAATGGCCACTTTGTCCAAATGGTGACGACGATCCCTCTGCCTACCAGGTGGCTATCGTTCGTGATAACTAGGTTGATCAGAAAAGGGGTTTAATCAAAACGATGCCGCGCCGGGGCGGTGACATGCTGTGTTCAAGCTTTCTTTCGTGTCAGCTTTGGTAAAATAGTAGAGGATCTGTTTTCGCAGTCCTGGTGAGAAAATGATGCACAATTTGTCTTAGATGCATTAAAATCACCCGTAATAAGCAGATGGGTGAAAATTTATAGTCCTAGGAAGTTGTCCAGGCTTCCCAGAAGAGTTTCGTGGACGGAGACATCGGTTGAGAAAGGACGAAAAACAACTCCCATATAAATGAGTCTCGGCTACGCAGTGCTAATTGAAGCCACAGAGCATCACAGTTATCAGAGTACTAAAAGCTACCGATAACCGTGGGTGTCGAGAGATACTGCCGAAAGAAAATCGCAGAATCCTCCATTCTCACTCGTGTGGAGTCAGCTGGTAAACTCAATATCTGAGGGCAAGAACTACCCGTCGAAATACATTCGCAATACATACACCATATCTTGGCATTGTGCTTGTGGGTTTGTGTTCAAACGTGACTGTTCATACAAAACGTTCTGCACTAAAACTGATCAATATCGTGCAAGCATACCAGACCTCGAACTCAATCCGCGAATTCTTCGCATATACAGCGAGTGGCTGCAATGCATATGATGGCGTGCGAACAAAATTCGTTGTTTCGCTACGCCCATCCACTATGAATATTGCAGTCTCCAGTGATTCGTACCCATATCCATTAGAATCTTAGAAAATACCGGAGTGAACTACTGGCTTTCATCAAGCATATACGGTTGATTTTGTCAGAGTTTGTTGCGTTATTTTGAGATTGCTGAGGTTTGGTTGATGTTGTAAGGTGGCCCTACGCTTTACTCTCTTCCCCGAATGAGATACATTACTTGTCCTTGTTCTTACACAACCTACTTTGACCATTTCCCTTACCCCTATTCAGTCCGAGCCCTGTAAACTTCCAACTACCGAAATTAGACATTTTTCTTCCACACTCTCTTTCTTGGGTAACTTGTGATTCCCGTCATTTTTCGATGCATGAACAGTCGATTTGTTCTGACCAAACCAATGACCCTTTGTTTGAGTGAGCTCAACCCGTTTTAGCGTCCACCGTTGTTGATCGGTGCCCGATTGTCGATTTGTTGTGCGGCCACTTTCCTTCTTTGATTTCTGAAGATTTTCACATTCGGGGTGAGAGACAATTTTCTTGTACATTGATTCAATTCGTACCGTATTAAATCCAGTTATTACGAGCGCCTTCTCGTCAACCGTTCCGATGATAGATCATCTCTGTCATTGAATATTGAGAGACACTTACTGAATCAACAGATTACGCGTAACTCGGTGTGAACTTGAAGCGTTGGCGAACGATTCAATAGTACAAAGTTCAGTACACCATGCCACCCTGGTCAATCGAGGGCCTCTGAAACAAACCCCTTTTGTTTAGACCCTGTTGATTTGTTAGAGCGGGCTCTCAGACCTTTGGTTCTTCGGGCTAGTCTCCCGAGAATTGAAGTGGATAATTTCGATGGCTCTCGGAGAACTACTCTACCTTCCTCAGAAATTTTCAAGGTAACGTTGTAGACAAGTTATTTGACGAAGGATGGAAGCTTTCGTACTTGTTGCATTATTGTCGTGGTAGGGCGAAAGAGGCAATTAAGCACTGTGCACTTTTTCCAATGGAGGTGGGTTTTACAGAGGCTATGAGGATGTTGCACCAGCGGTTTTGCCGCCGACATGATATTATGCTGGCGGAAAGTAAGGAGGTTTTTATGGGCCTAAGATTAGCCGCTGGCGACGTTGATCGCTTGCGTGGACTTGCCAGCCAAATGAAAGACTGTCAGGCGGTGTTAATGCGGCTAAATTACGGTGCAGAGCTAAACTGCACAACAAACCTCATCGAAGCAGTTGAACGATTGCTTCATCATCTGCAGGAAAGATGGGCAGAAGTTGCCGAGGGTATAACTGAGTGCGGGCGGGAACCTAATTTCAACGATTTGTTACGTTTTGTGGAGAAAAGAGTGGCAGTCAGTGCTGGCCAGTATGGTCAGTTGGCTGATCGCTCAGAAAGCAGCACGAGCACCTCAGCGTCCTTCGGACATTCTGGAATCAGTTACTCGAGGTGAAACGTCGCATGATGTGTTCCTTTCGAGAAGGTGAATCTGAAGTGTCCGGTTTGTAAGTGCGATCACGATATGCCCGATTGCGGTTGGTTCAGCGGTCAGTCTTTGGAGCAACGCAAAGCAATACTGAAGAACACAGGATGCTGTTTTGTTTGCCTAAAAGCGAACCATGTGGCCAAGTCTTGTAGAGTACAGATACGATGTGCGGTACCGGATTGTGGTCGACGCCGTCATACGTTGGGCCATGAGGATAAGCCCGAACAGGGTAAGGAGAAACCGACAAAGTCATCCTTGCGTGGCGCTACGCCCAATGTAAACGGCGTGTGTCTAGGATTCGTCCCGATCAGGTTGGTTGGCCCGGAAGCGTCAGTGACAACGTATGCCTTTCCGGATTACGGGTCTGACACTACATTGCTCGAAGAATCTATTGCAAGGACAATTGGTTTGCAGGGCCAGCCCTGCCAGATGATGTTACGTACTCTACACGGAACTCCTGCAACATCATGCAACAAGGTATCGATTGAGTTGCAATCGTTGGATCAGGAGCATTCCATCACAGCTGATTCAGTTAATACGGTGAAACAGCTGCCAGTGACTCAGGCTGACGTTGTCCACCAATCAGAAGTAGATAGATGGACGCACCCAAAGCGTGTTTCCTTCGAAAGCTTAACTAGATCCGGCGTAGGGATTTTGATAGGATGCGATGTCCCTGAAGCACACTGGGTGCCGGAACAGAGAGTGGGCAGCAGCAATGAGCCTTATGCAAGTAACACCATCTTCGGCTGGAGCCTCCGAAGTCCATGTCGCACCGAAGTCCGGAATGAACACTGTGTAAACCTAATTTGAGTACGTCCGGTATCGTTGGATGATCCGATTCGAAGGATGTATGGGTTGAGTTACACTGACGGATGCAGTTCGGAGAACAAAGGGCCCTCTGTGGAGGACAAACGAGCATTGAATATGACTGGTAGCAGTGTGATACCCAGGCATGGTCACTTTGCGGTAGGTTTGCCGTGGAGAGAAGATAGATGGATATTGCACAGCAATAAAGAGATAAAGGCAGCCGTTCTATCGTCCGAGCCAATGTGCTTCCTCATTCGTGAGTTGACCCCAATAAGTAACGTTTTACTATGGACAGATTCTACAATAATGTTGCAATACCTACAGAACACTACATCATGCTTCACAACTTTCGTTGCCAATCGTGTAGGGCTCATCGACGACCTTACTTCTGTCCCACAGTGGAGGCCTGTGCCTTCAAAATTAAATCCGGTCGATGTGGTGTCTAGGGGATTGTCACAGGCCTTGGCCAAGGAGATGAACCTCTGGTCACAGGGTTAGAGCTTTCTGTTAAACCCGGAAGAACAGTGGCCGAAAATGCCAACCTTGTCGTGTTTGATGAAGGGAGACTCCAAGATTAGACGCACTCATGCGATTACCACGAAATTGGGCCTTGATTTTATACCAGACCAGCTGGTATCAGCGTACTCTAGTTGAACTAAGCTACTGCGGGCCATTGCTTCGTTATCACGTTACGTTGACCTTGTGTCCGTGGTGATATCCACCGGACAAAGCGCGTCAATCAGAGTAGGAACCCTTCGTACGTGCGAAATCAATGTCTTTTGTCTCGAACTAGTAAAACTCGTGCAAGAGCGCGAGTTCTCCAAGAAACTCAGGGTCCTGAGATCGTCCACCATAAATCCTCGTAAGGTGGGTAGACTTGAAAAATTGCTGCAAGCGTTGATAGATAGAGCACTGCATCTTGGCGAAAGAATCCGATCAGAAAATGGAAACGGTGTGGAGCTGGTGATTATTCCTAGTCACGGTGCTTTCACAAGTTCTTTGACACGCCACTATCACGAGTCCGCAGGGCATATTAGTGCCTTCAATGTACTTGCCAGCATCACAAGACGGTTTTGGATTTCAAAAGTTATGAGGGCTGATAAACGAGTTTTAAGTGAGTGCTGTCACTGGAAAATGGTTCATGCTAAGCAGTGCACTTAAGCAATGGCTCCGATTCCGTCGATGAGAGCGTCGACCGATGGTTGCCCATCCAGATGCTGTGTGGTGGTTTATTTCGGCCCATTCAAGATCAGTAAAGGAAGAAGCGAGCTCAAACGTTATGGCTGCATATTTACCCGTTCGCAGACTCGTGTCATTCACATCGAAGTGGTTCGTTTCATGTCTACGGATTCTTTTCTCATGGCTCTCGTGCGAATTTTGAGAAGGCGGGGCAACCCGGACGCCATTCACAGTGACAACGGTTCCAACTTTGTTGGAGCAGACTTGGAGATGAAACGAAGGCTGCGGAAATTGGACCAGTGTGTGTTGACAGATAGGCTATCGGATCAAGGAATTGATTGGTATTTTAATCCGCCGGGTGCAAGTCATCTGTGCGGGACCTGAGAGAGAATGGTCCGAACAGTAAGACGAGTTCTGTCGTCGGTAACACAGCAGCAAGTAATGAATGAAGAGTCACTTACCACCTACATGGCGGAAGTTGAACGAATCGCGAACTATAGGCCACTCGTGCCTGGTTATGATGATCCAGATAGTCCCCGGGTACATTGTCCTAGTGATTTGCCGTTGTTGCGCTCGAATATAGGCCTAAGTACAGATGAGGTTACATTGTGCGAACGTTACACAAGGGGCTGGAGACAAGCACAGCACTTAGCAAGTGTGTTTTGGAAACAATGGCGGCGTGAATACCTACCCCAGCTGCAGGTTACACCCATGTGGTTGAAAGTTTCGCGTGATCTTCAAGTAGGCGATGTAGTTCTTCTCCACAAAAGGGCCTCCAGTGGTGCTCGGCCCCACGGTATAATCATCGAGGTATTCCCTGGTGACGACAGACATGTACGTCAGGTGTTGGTAAGAACCTCAGATGGCACTGTAAGGCGGGACATCAGGCCACTTTGTCTCTTAGGAGCGTCTGCAGAGTAACACCTAGTCACCACGGGTAAAGCAGAAGGTGTGGACACTTTTGTCAAACCGGTCGTTGCCGCTGTTCATAGTGCTACCTTGAGTTTGGAAAACCAGCCGGTTTTCGGGGCCCGGTGTTGATTTTGTCAAAGTTTGTTGCGTTATTTTGAGATTGCTGAGGTTTGGTTGATGTTGTAAGGTGGCCCTACGCTTTACTCTCTTCCCCGAATGAGATACATTACTTGTCCTTGTTCTTACACAACCTACTTTGACCATTTCCCTTACCCCTATTCAGTCCGAGCCCTGTAAACTTCCAACTACCGAAATTAGACATTTTTCTTCCACACTCTCTTTCTTGGGTAACTTGTGATTCCCGTCATTTTTCGATGCATGAACAGTCGATTTGTTCTGACCAAACCAATGACCCTTTGTTTGAGTGAGCTCAACCCGTTTTAGCGTCCACCGTTGTTGATCGGTGCCCGATTGTCGATTTGTTGTGCGGCCACTTTCCTTCTTTGATTTCTGAAGATTTTCACATTCGGGGTGAGAGACAATTTTCTTGTACATTGATTCAATTCGTACCGTATTAAATCCAGTTATTACGAGCGCCTTCTCGTCAACCGTTCCGATGATAGATCATCTCTGTCATTGAATATTGAGAGACACTTACTGAATCAACAGATTACGCGTAACTCGGTGTGAACTTGAAGCGTTAGCAGACGATTCAATATACACTCCGCGACTTTTCACGTCTACTTCGGATTATTCAAAGACCCATTTTTCGATGGTATGACAGAAAGACTAGTTGAACCACTTCCACCTCCTGCGACGCGAATTTGTCTGTAGAAATAAATAAGAAATTCAATCACACAGTTCTAGCTCTGAATGGATCTTCCGTCATTCGCTGGTAGACGACAGCTATAGCAGTACTCCCATATCTTTGTCTTCAAATTTTTGCACACAGGACCGTACAGTGTGGTGATCAAGATGTACATTTTCCTCCATGACATCCCTCATAACAGACTGGGCCACATGTTCCGAAATACGCGTACTTTTTCTTGCCGGATTAATACTTGATCATGATAACCACTCATCAACGCCTCATAGTGACGGACAACTGTTGCTTGGCTTTTGACCTCGCCATGCTCCAGATGTCCTTAGTGGGATTCAACTGGGGGAAAAGCGGTGCTAATCGTAGTCGCTGCCTTCCTTGATAAGCATGTTCGGAGCAGATGCTTTCCAAATCAGTACGGCGAGGGGCATTGCCAAAAATCATCACCACTGTTAACATAGTTGCGCCAATCCTCGGTTTATACATTAAAGCAGGAAATCATTGTCTACAGTCCGTACTGTTTTAGGCACCACTCCGAAGCATATAGGTCGTGATAAAACATTCTGTCACTGCTCTAACCTTATGTGAGTCCGACCCCCTGCTGTTGGTATTTGGAGTACACACCCAACTGACTGTGTAAGAAGGGTTGAAGTTCGTTTACTTAGTTTGTAGTAACCAGCGAGTGTGTGGCTTCTTTAAGGATCGGGCTGCAACCACGCTTCATTGCTTGTCTGCTCTGTGCGCATGATTCTGTGTACGCCTGCTATGGGAGGCCTGATATGAAGTCATTGCCACTCTCTTCAGCAGTGCAACCAATTGCAAGCAGCGAATGTTTGCTTTTCTCCTAACGACCCATCTATTCCTTCATTATTCAAGTTTGTTTGACCTGGACCTTTTCGAGCGTTGTTTAACGCATTCGAAGTTTCCACGCACATCTTTCTCGGCGCGCTTTTGAGTGTCGCCGAATGGGCTGTGGCTCACTTCGCGCTTCTCTTCTTTCTTCCCTTGGTTGCTGCCGTTGGTCCCAGATTAGGCCGGAGCTAACTGCTCATCATATTTTCTAACATTGCTGGAAATAAACGTTCGATGTCTGATGAGACTACGTTTCGACTGCTCTTCAGGAAAGGTGTTTCACATAGTTAGTGGACGAGGGTCCAGCGCATACCCACTTGTCCACTACAAGTTCAGCAAACAGTCTTCGAGCTCGCACAGCACTCAAACAATCGATAAACAAAGTGCCCTCTACCGTCCAATTGTCACTGATGTTCATCCTAGCAAGAAGTTGGCGCAGCTTCTTTACATGGATGAATCGCTCATTTAAATATCGACCGATAGTGGTTGTCGACATTCTTCTTGCAAACTCTGCTTTTGTGCGCATTTTCAAGAACGTGAGTCACTTCCGACTCCATGAGATCCACCCCACTATCATGTCAATTTCCGATTCATTCAAACTTTCACTTTCGTGTCCTATGATAGTTTGTGTTTCGTAAGTGATGCAATCGACATGGTGCTTCTTATATGCGATCTTGTGATTATCTTCATCCGGGCGAGCTACCGTACGTCAGTCGTCGCCTCCTCCAAAATTCTTAACAATATATTTGCATCTGTCACCCGTGGCCGATTTTGGGATATTCAACCATGTTTGAGAAGCCATTTGACTGCACTGCGTTGTAGGTCACCGGATGGTTGACAAGATTTATTGGCTCCTACTCTCTGTCTCCAAAGACTCCACTGTGTTCCAGCATCGGACCACATGACAGTTTTGAAAACTTGGGTGTCCTTGAACATCACCCTATCGCAGCAGCCATTGAGCGTTGTTGGAATCTGAAAGGCCGCGACACATACCTACACCAGACCAAACATAAGCCAATCCCATAGCCTGAAAATATAATGAAAAAATACCTCTCTGGAGCGGAAGGCTGTTCAGCAAAAGGTAAGTTAGTCTGCACGGGTTTGATCTCGTAAAAAGTTATCGACACCTTGGGATAACCCAATAGTTTACCTCAACAATAGGTGGCGTGCGCTCGTGAAACCTGACCCAGTTCCGACGCACAGGTGCAAACGTTGTTCTGTGCCAGGAGATAATTTCCGCCCTTCTTCACAACAGCTGCCTCCAAACTGCGTTCTTCCAATGTGGACCGTGTTCGTTAACGCGTGCTTCAAGGCCGTAGATTCCTGGAGCGTGTTCTGAAAAAGTTAAAGTGGACAGTTTCGAGTAGTCTCCGGGGACTCGCCCCACCTTTGTCAGAAACCTTGAGGACAGAGTGACAGGTGAATTGGCCAAAGACGACTTCATATGGCACCACAAGGCGAGGCATCAGATCATTTTACTTCCTAGAGAAGTCCACTGGAAAATTCTGGTTTTCTGTAGATTAAACAACAAGTGAGTAACCCTCTATCGAGCCGACCAATCAATACTCCCCCTACTCTCACTCTGAGTTTGGAGAGCCAGTCGGTTTCCCAAGCCCAGTGTCGATTTTGTTACGGTCTTTTGGGCTAAGTTTGAGACGGCTGTGCATGAGTTGACTATTTTTAATTGGCACCTTACGTTTTATCTTCCTTAGATACACCATATTATTAATCTTTATTCGTATTTCAGCCATCTATTGTTGGTCGATTTGAGTCCTGTAAAATTCTGAATGCCGGATTTGGACGTTTTTGTTTTGTACTTTTTATTGAGTAACTAATAACTTCCATCATTCCTTGAACCGCAATCGGTCTTTTTGCTCCAAACAAACCAGTAGTCATTTGTTCTAGTAAGCTCAACTCCGTTTTATCATCCTTCCTTGCCGAACAATGCCCAACCGTCCATTTCTTTGTACCGGCACATTTTCTGTTCAAGTTTAACAGAGTTTTTTGTATTTGAGATGGAGGACTCAAATTCTTATGTGATTACTCGGTGAGTGCCGTATTAAATTCAGTAGTTACCGACGCCTCCTCACTGTCCGTTTCCAGAATAAATCGTCCTCCTTGTTGTTGGATATTGAGAAAGTCATTTGTTGGACCGCCAGTTTCCGCATTACTAAATGTGAAATTGAATTGCTAGCGAACGCTTCACCATTAGTTCCGGCTGGTTTTTAACTCTGATATGTTCACTACACATGACGGTGGTTTGTAGAATACAGTATTTACTGTAGGTTTATGGTGAGTTTCAGGTTCGAAAATTGTCTACCTTCCTGCATTAAAGTTTTTGTTTCAATATTCCAGGGATATGAAGAAGAAGCTACGTAAACTTCATTCCATAGCAGACAGTAAAAATTCACCATAAATTTTAGTTGCGTTATTATGTAGAATACTTGATGTAGTATAATAGAATTCGCCCTCTTATAGGTAGAACACCATCTGTTTCTTATATTTGGGGTCCAGTGAGACAAGTCAACTTGGTTTTCGTCTCGATGTTGAAGCAATTGTTAGACCGTATGGATTGTGTTGTTCATGAAGCTGCAGACGCAAGATGCTTGAGCAATCGGTCTGCAACAATTTCATTTACCGACAATGCACACATAAGTTGTATCCTCCTCTTCACAATTGGTATGAATGGCCATTCAAAGCAGTGAAAACTTCCACTTTGGCTATCTGTTGCGCGTTCTTCAAACATTCCGCCATGAATTTCGGAAGATCTAGAAGACATTCAAAAGACAGCTGCGTTGCTTGGAGGTCGACCAATATTCGTTACTCGAGAGCCGCTTTGTTTGCGAAACATCCAGTGGCCACGAAATGAATAAACGGTGGAACCCTTGGAGCATGCCTCATGCCCTAATAATAATAGCGAACTGACGAGCGAACAACATCGAACGGTAGGTTATGCTTGCTGCTTTCGGTTGCCCTACACTATGAATGGAGCCAAACAAGACTGCACACTTGAACACTTACGGGCGCTCCATCTGGCTGTTCTACATTACCGGGGAAGTCAACGATTGCGCCAGGCCCGAACGCTCCGGAAATCAGTGCATGAATGTCCTGAGTAGGCTTCACGTGAAGCCAACAAAAAAAACAGGTGATTCGCAAATTTTCCACTAGTTCGGCTGGCGGTGTTCTGACCACGATTGAACCCACGATATGCATTGTGTGACGGTGCAATCTGCTCTTGTTCATCGCCTGCCTTAGCCAGTCAGTTAAAAAGTTACCAACCGCCAAAAGAATTCATCTTTTAACGAGTAATATAAACAAATACCATTTGTCTGCGCGTTCCCATGAATGAACCACGTACGTGAGTGCAACACAACGTGATATTACAGCCAAACACTGCACGGAATGTTCCTGTTGGCGCAGCTGCTTTGTGTGTCTTAACACCTGTGTTTTACCTCATAAGTTCCCGAAAAATCTCAAACATTAAGTGGGAAGGCATAAGTTCCACTACCGACGCAGCTGTACATCACGGATTGGCCATTCCTCCTGGCATCCGTGACTAAGAATGACATAACTTCAAGCTTTGGTAGAACCATAGATGCATCACAAAATATTTACGCTTGCTTATTCAGCGGGTGGCATCCACATCCTCCACATCAGCAGATCGTATAAACAGCCAAATTTGCCTCTTAGATGTTAGACTCCAGGTAGCACAGAGGTTAAAGTTGTTCCATAATGGTGGGATCTCCCTGAAGAGCACAGTTTCCAGAAGCGCTCGGCGGACAATAGAACATCCAGACAAGCGGGGACTCAGTCGCACATGACCGTTTCCATTCACTGATTCTCTGATCACGTATCCAATGTGCTTCTGATACACCGAGTTCAATCGGTAAGTTAGTTTCGCTTTAATCGACCCCCGGACAAGGTATCCCTCAAGTGCCGCCACCGTTCACCTACATCCCACAAGATGACTACGGACTCGAACAACAAATTGTATATAGTGTACACCTTCTCAGCATTGACGGTTTCATACATTGACAGCAGAATAACCTTAGCTTTGCCTTAGCACTCTGAGAATTAAGTGTCGCCGAGTGTCGCGTCTGTCAGGCATTACTGAACTGTAGCAATCTAAATTCCATCAACAAAACTGTTTGGCAAAGGTTGTTTCTGAACCGCTCTCGAAGAAAGCATGAATTCTGGCAGTACCTGTCAAAGTTTCCGCGCGCATCGGAACCACCCCGGGTGGTATCAACTTGCAGACGAAGCTTGTTCTCGTACACACTCCACTGTTACTGCACGAGGACTGTTGTGTCGTTTGGCTACTGGGGTTCTGCAGCAAACAGCTGGGCTGGCCCTGGCAACTCTCTTCAGCACACAGGTATTTCGTTCAACAGCACGAAGCCCTATGTGGCACAACAAGGCAGACAAAACGTGCTTCCAGTCGGTGCGCACTATACCATCTACCAGGTATATTGAGCTTGTTAAGTTCTGGATATCACTTGAGGCTGTGTGGAGAAGTGCGCGGACAACAATCCACAAAACAAGGTTTTGTGACAGAAAAATTAAGCTTTTACTGGATTCTTCGTTAACTCTCACTCCTTCGTTACATTTGAATGGATCATATTACGAGCATCACGACCAATCTCTGCCATCTGGTCGAATCTGTCTCGCGCTACCATTGCTCGTTATGGAACGAACTCCACAAGCTCGGCAAACATCAGTTGACGAGGGTGAAAACTGTAGGTTGGCATAGCCCCTTCCAAGAGGGGTTAAGCCATCCTCGTGATCCGTCTATTCGAGAGCAACACGGCAAATTTCTACGCAACCAGACAACATTGTCAGACCACCAGCAGAGTTTGGGACATAACGAGCTTACCTCAGTAGCCCATCGATCCGAGATATTGCAAGATTTTACAGCTGTCCACACAGATCCCACAAAATCTTTCCGGCCTTCACTCATGTCATTGATGGTGGAATTATTATGTAGTCCCCAAATGCCTCGCGAGGTCTGTCCAGAGAATAATGTAAGAGATGGGGCACACGCTAGCCTCGGTCGGCTATTCCAGCTTCGAAGTGCTGCTCAGATTGCTTCGTGACCTTGCAGTAATTAGTCACATCGTCGTTAAAGTAGGTCAGCTCGACCTCTGGCAAGTCGATAAAATTCAGCAAAAGTTAGGTGGATGATTCCGTTACAAACCTTTTTAAGAGTTCAAGTATACAAAGAGAAGGACGAACTCGATCTTGACAATCTACTGTATACTGCTTAGTATACAGGCTCACATAATTCTTTGATTCAAACAGCAACAGTCTTTGATGTCATATTGCCAATAAATCGTTCGACACACTTTTAGAATTCTCAAAGTATTACCTGACTACCACCAGTTGTTTTCTGGGTTGCGCTAGTCTTTTCTGATTCCGTATCACCGCCTGAATTCTTCCCCTCAGTTCAGCAAATTTGAAGGCGGACTGAGCACTAACTCTGCTTTTACTACTAGCATCACCGTTCTAAGACAGGCCTATTAGAGCTAGGGCGTGTATCGGTGCCACCAAATTGTGAGACTTGCCTCTTCCTTCGAGCACTATGGGCGTAGCGACACTTATGGTGGATGTGGCTGATCTGTCAAACACCAGTTTCCAGTTTCCACAATCAGCTGACTAGAAAGTGTTACTACCAGCGTGTTACGGCAGCGCATACGGGGATAACGACCACCGAATTAAGAGCATTTTGTTCGAAGGTTCTGCGACACTACTTTACGTGTAGTTAATTATGTAAAGCAATCGGCTGGATACTTCATCTGTGACGGCTAATGTCAACAGCAAAACATGCTTCAACTTGTAAATCGACTGAGTGAAGTTGAGTAGACATCAAAAAATGAATACAGGGAGTTGCCAAACGAGTCACTTTGATAATGCAAGCAGAACAAAATAGTTCACCTCCGATGAAGCGCTTCAAATAAAGGCAGGCAGGCCACGCAGCAACTTCCGAAGTAACAAAGCAATACGTGCTGATGAGTGAGAAAGGATGAGTTGCAAAAGAGACGAGATGACAAATTAACGCACTTGAAAAACCTGAGGAAACTTTTCCTTCACATCCGGCAAACGCGCTATTTCGTGAATAATCGAAGTACCACCAAGTGCGCGCAGTTTAAACGCTGCTTACTGGACCTCCGTGGTCTCTAGTATACTTGCAAGCAAGGTCCGTACCAAACTTCGTTTTTATAGGCGTCGTGCCATTTTTTCTGACAGGCCGGGCAGTGCATTTCAGTAAAGACGGCAAGGACAATTTCGCAATCATGTTCTTCACGTAGCTTAAGAGACGAATCGAAGCACTCTAGGAGGCCATGTGCAACATGGGGATCCGATCTTGCAGCCGATGGTTTTTTCAACGACAGGTATGGTAGTACCTATTGCACTCGAATGTGACTGGAAGCCGGTTGCAGCTGACGCATACGATGCCTTCTGACTGATTGGTTCCCGTTCAGACGAGACAATCACACAACATGAGTAGGGCGAGGCCTGCTGGCGACGTTATGGAACGTGCTTCTATTGCTTGCTGGCTCGCATGTTACAACTATCAATTCGTCCCTGGTGTCTGCCTGGCTAGTAAATAGCTGCAGTAAGGATCGACGACTATCGCTCCTGAAGTGCACACAGTCCAAGTTGGCTGACATTAGTATATGGTGCAATTTTAGCGAGATGCAAGACGAGACATATCAAGCCCGATACTACAGTCAAAGCAGTAAAAGGCATGGTCCTTCACTCGGAAAAGCTTAGAAAGCGAGTTGTAAGTGAATCGTTTGATCATTGCGCAGTATATACTAGCCGCCGTAGCTAAGAAGGCTGAAGTATGTAGTGGTCAAAAAGAGTCTCTGACTACCCAAAGTGAATGTGGGCGCATTTTACTGAGTGCAGTGACAAAAAAATGAACGGATTCAACAGCACAGTTACGGGAGTTTTAGCAAGCTCGACTCTCAGAAAGGGTTCAAGAGGACCACCACAATTACCTGTATCCGGGAAGTGAGGATATTCCGAGATTACCGTGGGCGGCCGAAACGTGGTCGGTGCTGCGACGATGTTCGGAGTACAACGGAGCTGAAAATGGATGAGATCCGTATAGTGTCGTCAGGCAACTACGCCACAGGTAGAAGAGCAGAAAGACGTGCGTGCACAAAACTTTACTGTTATTGCAAAGTCATTTTTATTCAGTTAGAACAACTTATAGAGATGACGCAAAACGTTGTTGTACAATAGTGAAGCATCGTTGGTGAACAGAACCAAGGAGAAAACTCTACAAATGGACTGTGGTAATATATCCATTGGTTTGGTGACTGACACGTTCGTGTGGGGCCAATATCTCAATTTTCCAGGTAGTAGGATTCTTCTGGATGCATTTCACGGCGTTGACTTTTGTGGGATGCTGTGGTGGCAAAACTGTTGTAGCACCGTCTCCTTGAAATGGTGTTCATGTAGGGGCAACAGAACTGTGGAAAATTGGCGATTTTTTCTTCGTCTACCGAGCAGTTACACATCTAACAAGGCCCCAAATCACACCCTAAGACAAGCAGTAACAAAGTTTGGTAAGAGTCTATTCCAGAGGGATTCCACCCTGTGACAAAAATTTCGTCAGGTGTTTGAGGTCTCTTTTAAAACATTTGTTGCTGCCACTCAGCCTCTTTTGGCCTGCGAGTGTTGAGGTTTTCCCTGTCGGCCCCTTAAAATAAATTAAGAATGGGCTTCCGCAATCTTCGGCATTCCAGAGATCAAAGGTCAAGAATCTCAATCTGAGACTCGTACGAAACCTGTCGAAGCTTCACAACGGTTTTTTCGCAGCCCGCTGCAACCGTTCGATCGCATTATTCTTTTTCCATGCAAGAATGAACAAACGATTTATCGCATTCGAACAGTGGTTGTGTGTAAACCCCGTAAAGAGTTTGAAGGACACTTCTGTCAGCTGGTGGAACGTCCGTATAATCATGCCCACCGCAGCGATTTCTTTTTGGCTGATTTTGGTGATGGGGTGAGTAAGACAAATTGGACGATTGCCATATGCTGAGGTCTTTCCTGAGACTCATCCTGGCAACGCTGACTTTCATTTGTGATTAGTGCGTTACGGGGAAGTTGCCAGAATCGTCAGCAAGAAAAATGTGTGCATAATCATCGCCGTTGATAGGAAGACGCTACTTTGCCGACCATTGCTAAACCGCACCGCGGTCGGCTTGTAAATTGTTGGTATCATGAGTGTTCTGGATTTTCAAGTCATCCACATAACGAAGAGAGTGACCGAAGATTCTTTCCAGCAAATTGTTGATGCGAATTAAACTTAGTAAGGGACCAACGGCAGATCCTTGCGGTATACCTGTTGCAATAACTGCGGGGTATAAGAAATCGGAGCTCGCTTCAGCAGGGAAGGTTCTATCTTTGGAGGACGAAACAATCCAGCGATGAATATCACCCCAGATGTCGTATTTCTCCAGTTTCTGCATAATTGGTCAATGTGTTACCCGGTAAAAATGCATCAGCAAATTCGAAGAAGGTGGCGTCTGATATAAGAACACGTCCTCCAGCACCCTCTAAGTTGTCCATAAAAAGCAACCTGTCCTTACGCATAACCTGGTTGGTAAGAATCCGTGCTCGTCTGGGAGACGCTTTAACGTTTTGCATGGGATTTTGGTTGGACTGATTGGTCGATAACTAACAAGAGTGCCCCAGTCACCCGACTTGTTAACAGGGTTGTCGGTAGCCCCCTTTCATTCCTTGTGAAGAATACCAGCATGAAATTCGACATGATGAAGTCATTAGATTGACGAAAAAGGGGTGTAGTTGGAGAACCAATCCTGAATGTTTTACACAAAGAACTCCGCAGGTAAAAAAGGATTTTTGAATACTCATCAGGATAGATACTGGTAGGAAGTTGATGAGCCAGAGTTGTTAACAGCAGCGCGTATATTTCTGACTAATTCAGCAAGGGCGTTGGTTTAGGAAGTAACTTGTCTGTGCGATTGCTGTAAAAACTAAGGTATCGGAAGGGGCGATTTTTATTTGAGCACTTCGAATTGCTTTCAAAGGACGACAGCACCGATTACTCATTCTGTAAAATGCCCCATCATCCCCAGACTTATCGGCAAGTGGTATTTCACGGCTCTCAAGATGCCGGCAAATCCTATTTTGAAGAGCACAGCGAGTAGAGCTCATTATCAACTTACGGGAAGCGTGAGAAAAACCAAACTTCTTTGACATGCGTTCTGCACGTTGGCAGTTAGAGGAAACTGAAGTGGTGTTCACGTAGCTCTGTGTGGGGCGATTTCTCTAATCACCAGAGTCAGTCCGGCCGGAATTACAGACCAATTGCTTCTTCGCAATTTCTGTCTCCAGTAGCGGAAGAAGCCAAAGAGCAGGATGAAATGATCTCTTTGGCCTAAGGTAGCCTCAGTACAAACCTTATCAAAGTAATGGCTTAAGTTTGTGATCACAAAATCCAGTAAAGAGGATATATGCCCCCGACTGCATATCGCCACACTCTTCACGTGCTGCGTCCAGGCTCCTTCATGCACAAGTCGAGTCAAGGCTATCTCCTGCAGTTAAATTGATGATGGTGTGCCTAAGACGCTTTTGGGACGTTGAAATTACCCATGGCTAACAAATGAGAAGGGGGCTATTTAGGGATAAATTCCGTCAGAACGGCCTCATAGTCCAAAGGTGAGCTGGAAGGTGGGCGGTAAATAACGCTCTATAGCAGCGACCCGTGACTACGCAGCTTTACATGTAATCAGACAGTGCCACACCCACGGAAGGTAGTATTGCCACTGCGTGCAACAGGAGGTGATAACTTGAAGGCAACTTGGATAGGGAGCCTCCCATACCTCCCTTTCCTTCAATCACCACGACAAACAAGATAGCCAGGAATACTGGTCGCATTATCACTGATTTCTGACATCACTCATGTTTCCACGATGGCCGCAGTGTGCAGATGCTCTGCCTGTACTATCTATGTTAGTTCTGAACGTTTACTTATCAGAGTAAGGCGGTTAGTACAAATGCAGCTCAGGGCTATTTTATCAGAGGATTACCCCAGAAGTGAAACATTAGAGGATTGAAGAATATAACCATGATTCTTATGGAAATGGGGAGCAAAGTGGGCGGTGATGAATAGGCTTTGGTTAGCTTGCTGTGCCAACTTTTCTCTTAAAGCGTTCCCGGGTGGTCACAACTCGTCTTCTGCTTCTGAACCACGATGAAAATCTCGGCGTAAGTGAAGCAGTGCTGATGAAGTTAATATGACTGGACATTGCCATGACATATTCGAGTGACATGGTCGGCTTTGCTCTGTATAACCACAAGCTGTGGCTGTTGCGAGGGTGTCATCTTTCTCGATTATGGTCAGCACTGTACACGATTGCTGCGCCGCACGACAGAGTCAACTCGATATATATAGTTACAAGAGGGAGTCCTAGTCGAAGAGAGTGAGAAAAAGGTTTACATCTATATGATGGGACACCAGACTGTCTCAGAAATAACAAAGACAGCAACACATCTTCAAATTCGGATCACCGGGTCATTTGGTCAGCTAATTTTCAGACCTCACTGCCGCCATCGAAGTTTCCTAGATAGTGTAAAAGATAGTGTTTTGGCGGATAATTGAAGATGCAACGTGGAAAACAGGTTCTTCGGCTTCAATTTTGACAAAAGACGGAATTTATTCACTCTCTTACCTGGTACTTTGCATCAGTTGTTGAAACATTACAGCCCCAACAGCTGTTTCCCGGTATTTTGGCATAAATTTTGCAGGCACCCGTTTCAAAGCGTTTGCTTTAGTCTCATGTAGACTGAAGTCAAAGTCTTATTGGTCTGAAATACTGTGTTCCAGTAAACAAAACCATACTATCGATCTGATGGCAGAAACTTCTTGCGAACTGAACTCAACCTAACTGAAGAGAACTGAGTGAGACAGGATCGCGTATTAGCCTCGGTGATGAACGGCTAAAGTAAAATTGTGGAAACATCGCCGAAGTCACCTGGCTAAGTCTTGTCAGAAGGCCGAGAGTATCCGAAATATCGTTGAGGTAATCACGGTTTTTAAATCGCTAATGTTATCACAATTCTGTTGGCGGAAATCTTTTTGCTTTATTGTTCTGAAGACCTAGGGGGGAAGTGCCCACGTGTTCAGTGGCCTGACAACTTGAAAATTTAACGGAATCGTGAAACAACATTGGATCGCAAGGTCATAAGGGTACAGAAACATTTTTTCTAGAAAGTTTAGTGTAGGTAAGCCGGGGAAGTTGATTTTTCTTCCTACGACATAGCCGTTACTGGACCATGGAAAGGGACTTTCTCATAAGGTTGCAAAAGTGAGATACGGCGGTAAACAACATCCAACTTGGTATTATGCGCCAGAACTGAGCAATCCAACCGTAGTTATATTTGGTATACACAGCCATACATTACTGCTATAGTTGCGAACTTTTCCACTTGGGCGTGAAGTAGGCTTCCATACAGTACCTCGTGCTTAAACAAGTAACTGCTCTATCCATTTGTCTTACCTTAAGAGTGAAGCTGAACAGAACTTCCTGTTTCAGCAAATGAGGCCACTGAGAACGAACACGCACATAATGAGATAAGAATGACCTATTTTGAGTCTGTATAAAAAGGTACATACTACAACTGGTTTTCTTCAGCACAGAATTTAGCCGTAGCTTTCCGTGAGTTTGTGTTGACGTTCAGAACAACTGAAGCCGTTTGTCTCGTTCATAAAACCTTATATCTGCAAGATAACTGTGTATGCGTCTGTGAAGAAACTCGGTTTGTTCAGTTATATCCAAAAAGAAAATCGCTCCTGGTGATAGTGATTCGCACTTTCTGGGACTCGTGTGCAAGCAGCATATTGTCCGCATGGTGGGTGCAGTGCAGGACCTTTTTTCATCATCGATAGAGAATCGCAAACGACGGGTGAAGTGAATGGAGCCGGATAATATATGAATTTGAAACGGACATCTACTAGGTGACAGTCGTTTATTTCGACCGTTTGAACACATTCGGGGAGAAAGATCAGCTGATCGGCTTCACAACGGTAGCCTTTCATCGCTATCAGTTCACAGCAGTGCCCGAATGGCAATCCTGTTCAAGGTTTCTTTACTGTACTGACGGTAAGCCTGCGATTTTTAGGATGAGACGCACACACCGGACGATTAAAAGAGTGGATGTGCTCTAAATCAAAAAGAGCTCAAAACCAGAAAGACATCTCTTCGGACCACATGACATTGCGAATTGCAAACTTTGTCCCGAGAATTGATTTGTTAAAAGTAACAAGTATTAACCCACTAGACACATCGCCTACCTTGGCATTCATTCTTACGTCTTTTATGCTTTGTACAGCGGTAATAAGTCTAGACGGTTTTCAGAAAACCATTTCATCTTAACTTATCGTGCTTGAAAACTGTTTTCGATTTGCGACTCGTCCCGCACAGATAAATAACACCGACACTTTCCGTTCACCTCTTAAGGCACTCCTGGAGCAATGAGAGAGTGTGAACTGCACGATTTCGAAACGTCACCTTGAAAGTCGTTATGCAATTTCAACGCACAACCGAAGCCAGCGAGCACCTACGGATTGAATTTGAGTCATGTAACAGAATGTGCTGTCGTGTCGTTGTTCCCGTTTTCTTTTGCTTTTGTGTAGGCCGGGTGCATGGCTTAATTGGCTCATGCTTGTTCGTATTGTTCCGTCTTACAAGACATTTTGAAACCCCTACCTCGGGAGAACGCTGTTCCCACATTGTCCCAAATTCGGTCCACAGCCCGAGCGGAAGCGGCTGGGTCACATGTCACATAATCCATGTCATGAAAATAAAACAACTGTAGAGTTCTTTACTATTTTCGTCCACTAACAATGGTTCGCTATTGTACAACAGCGTTTTTTGCGTTATCTTCGCGTGTTATTAAAATTTGTTTCAGTAACTTGCAACAACCATACGAATATTTCGCACACCATTCTGTTGTACATTGTTGCGCAGTCGCCTTAGGATATTGAGCGGATCTCTCACCGATTTTCATTTGGCTCCGTCGTAGTACGCAGATCGTTGCAGCTCCGATCGCATTTCAGCAGTCCACGGTAACCCTGACATATTTTTGTTTCCTGGATACTGGTAATTTAGGTCACTGTGGTGCTCATCTTGAATAGCTGTGGACACCTGTGAGTCAAAGTATTTGATTACCTTAACTTGTTGGAACCCCTGTAATCATTCTGTTGTACTCTTTCAGTTGTGCGTTACAGATAGCCTGGTAAGAAGAGCATACATATTTACCAAGGCCATCCCGAAGTTCGTTATTCAGCACTACATACCCTCTGCTAATGATGGGATTATCGTGGTGTTAGTTCCTAAGTTCGTACGCCCAAGGTTTCACCAGCCATATGTTAACGAGAATCGGAAGTCGCAATGTGAAGATGGCTAACCTGCAAACAGGCTTTATTTATTGATTTACTCACCGTTTGAAAACGGACTTCGAAGCAACAGTTGGGGTCGTTAGGGAGTTGGACGTGAGAGAACCTCAAGCACAAACGCTCGGCAGCCTGTAGAGGATTGAAACGTTTCTGTCTAGAATCTTGCTTATTCTCCACAATAATTAAACCAGAAAACCGATTATTGGACAACGACGTTTATTGCAAGGAGACCGGGAAAGCAAGCTGTAAGCAAAGCACAATAAAAGCAAGGCACGAGAAACCAGCGCCTGGCCACCGGAAGTTGTAATTGTGAACGTGATCTTGGACGGTCGGACAAACAAAATACAGACATGCAACTAAACAATGCCAATAGTGTCAAGTCAAAATAAATAGCAAGATAGTTGTAATGGTGGAAAACCAAGAGTGTCTCTACAAGCCGCCAGATAGGACAAATTTCGACCGAGATTGCAGTCGACTTTCAGAATTCAAACAAGCGTCGTACTGGTTAAAAAGCTTTCCCAACGGGATTAACCAAAGCATTGCAATCCTAGTGAATGTAGCCTACAGTAGAAAAGATGGCGCGAATTCATTATACAGCTACGAGTAAAACTGCGATAACCACGCCAACACACTAACTTTGATGTTACTGGTTTGTAGTAAACTTACATCTACAGAGTAATGTGAACCGGTGCGGTGGTACTGGCATGACACCTCTCACGTCGCATGGGGTTCAAGATTTTTGGACGTCGAATGTGGTCTCTTTACAGGATTAATATCCGCATCATCAACATATATATATATATGCAAACATTAATCTGGCATCTATATAACAACATACATCCATTCTCATACACGTGCCACCGTAAGGACAGCAGACATACGGTATATCGAACATAACGCACGATAATTTCGTTTTTGATTGTCAACCCGTTGAGATAAACACACTAAGCCAGAAGCTCCCAGTGCCAACTGTCGTAGGGGAATTTACCTTCTCAGAGAAATGCGACACGTTCTGGATTGAACTCCAACTTCGCAAACGTGACACGCTTCTTGCCGGTGTTATGTACCGTTCGTCGTCATGCAGTGCATCCGACGACTAAGCCATCCTTGATACCCTGAACAGACTCACGTCCGCCCAGTGTTCCTCCCACCTTCTTATTATGGGTGATTCCAACGCACCCAAACTCAACCCTATGGCGGCTTCCTGTGAGGACTGTGGCTGCGGGTTCTCGAAACCCTTAGCAATGTTGATCCATTAGAAAGCCTGGACACAGCATGTCAATCTACCTACAAGGCACCGTCCAGGACAGACACCCTCCTTGCTCGATCTGACAATTACGAACGAGGCTCACCTGGTAGACGGGGTGGTCATCAAACCGCCGCTAGGGCATAGCGACAACGGGCTACTAACCTCTGACTTTATCTGTTACAGACTCCAAAACGCTGTAAGAAAGACTTCATTCCGAAACTTCCAGAAAGCAGACTTTAACGCAATAAGGACGTTCTTGAGCACACTCCGCTTCACATCCGATTCAGTGAACTTGAACTACCTTTCATTTAAAGCTGCCATTCACGAAGCCGATGGGGCATTTGTTCCTCGAAAACTATGGAAGTTCTCCTCTCGTGCACCGCTTCTGCGGAACATACGCCGCTTTCTTGAAGTACGTTCTCGCCTATTCTCTAAGCAGAAGCTAACAGATAGGCCAGAGGATCTAGAGGCATTTTGCTGTGTACGAAACAGGTGCAATCGGGAAGTCCGACAACACACCCAACACGTACAGTCGAAAATCCTACAGGTAGCTCACGAGAATAAGAATTTTCTTCTCAAGTATATACGTCGTCAGAGAAAAACTAAGCCCTCAACGCTTTCTCTGCGGCTTCCCGACGGGGAAACCTCCTCCAACCCCCAAGTGGTTGCTGAGGTGTTCAGAGAATACTACTCATC
>QNGE01000392.1:137982-154552 GCA_008508345.1 Paragonimus westermani
GAATCATTTGGTGGATTCCATATGAGACAGTGGGACGGGTGGGTAACCGAGTCCAAATGTGAAATTTCTGAGCTCCTGGTGTGGCTTCGTAGCTCAACTGGCAGAGCGCTTGCCGCGTTGAGGCATGCTGTGTCTGTCGCTGGTTCGAATCCAGCTGAATCCCTGACTTTTCACAGTTGGGTCTCATCTAAAAATCACAAATCTGCCACACTACTCATTAGTAATAGAGAACTAAGTGGCCACTCCGGCGACCTCGAGAACTCTGGACCTCGATCTGGAGAAGATCACGTACTGGGACATTGACATCCCTCATACTAGGGCCAAATGAATCGTCTCTGACGAAGTTCCTTAGTACTGGACATTGACTGGACAACATTCTCTCCACTCGTGATTTGCGCGAGAGAGGAATGGTGACGGACAAACTGGGAATGCCTAGATCACTCAGCCGATTTGAGATGTGGATGTAGCTGGTTGGCGTGTCTTTGGAACGGCGGTGCCACTGCCGAACAAAGTGGCGAAGTTTACAGTCCATACTTTTAAGCGTGTCCCGATGAAATCGGCTGAAAACTAGCAAGTGATTCATCTTCAGGATCATAGGCTGTCTCAGAAGTTGTAGGCGCTGACGCGGCTTCATAGGCGTTTTGATGGTTTCGTCCAGCATCGTACGAAGTTGCAGTCGGTGAGTGCCTTACCGTTCTAAGTGAACGGGCTATACCGATAGGTCACTGTATCAAAGGTGTTTAGTTGGTGGATAATGTCCGGGCCGAACTGAGTAGACTCGTACGTTAACTGTTGTGTGGTGTTTATGATAGTCACAAGTGACCACACGTTCAGTTTTCTGCACGCTGCTCTTTAGTCCGGTAACTCCAAAGCACCAACGGCGGCTACGAGCTTCTCGAGGAGACACGTCGGATTCTTGACCAGGAGGATCAGGTCGTCGAAATTCGCGAAACCGCTGACCAGTGTGTTGGGGAGCTGGTGGCCAAGCTCCGGTCGAGATATAGCCAACACCTCATCCATTGCCATAATGAATGGCAGTGGCCCCAGTGGATCACCCTGGCGAACTCCATGCTAGGACCAAAGGATGAAGTCTTCGAGCGTGGTAGAAGCGTTTCGATATGAACCGGCGGTGTAGTGTGTTAGAGGTGGAGGAACACCGATCTGATAATCGAATCCTGTAGTATCGGATAGAACGTCTTGGACACGTCACTAAAAGCCACTTGCAGGTTGGCAGACGTGGTGCACCAGTCCCGGAACAGTGCATGGAATACCGAGGTCGCTTCGAGGTCTTTCTTTCTAGCGACGGTGTTTTCGACGCCACGTATGGCGCAGGTTGGCAAAGTCAAAAGTGCCTTTGCTATTCTCGCTGATATCTGATCAACATTGTTGCAAGCTGATGAAATGGTGCCACCAGACTATTTGAAGATGTCTGCAGTCTTAAGTTGATTGCTTGTAGTAGAGAACGTGAAACCGTAGATGCTTTAGTTTTGAAGGTATGTTTTGAAGTTGCAAAACGCATCTCATACAATGAAACCGAGTCGCTCGTTTTGTTCAGTCCGATATGCTATCTAAGTAATCTATTTTGCTCAGCTTACTGTAGGACAGACCTTAGTGCTAAGTTCATTAAGTCCTCCGTGCACACCCACTACCGGCTTTGACAAAACTGACTAGGAGGCGGGGATCTGAAACATTTTGAACTGTTGCTCCTAATCCCCCTCTTTATGTGCAGAATGAACACAATGATTCTAACGAGTTCACGCACCTCCTTGAAACTCCTTTGCAAAGTTCCAGAGGATGTTACGAACAGCCGAATCGAAGGTGGCCAATAAGTTTAAAAAAGCCGTGACCATCGGCTGTTTCTAGGAGGACTGACACTCTGCCGCTCGTTGCAGGATAAACGTGTGGCTAACACATCTTCGACCAGGTGCATGTTCCGTCTGTTCTTCACGTGTCCGATTTCATTTTGGTTTATTGAGGCGACATAAAATAAGGCCTGGACGCGATGGAGATTCGAATTGAAAACCTAAATTGCTGCAGATAAGCACCAGTTATAATGTAAATCTTCAGTTCTCCGAACCACCATCTTTTCACATCACTGTCACCAGACTTGTGGCGAACATGGTTACGAATATGGGGCAGTGGCGTTCTGGTGCTCACAGAAAAAAAGCGTGTTCTATTCTGTCGAATCTTCCACCGAGCGATGCTCACGGTGTTCGCGTATTCATTTAGTCAGCTCGCATTTGAGTTCTTTGATTACTGTCCTGCCTTGAACTATAAGGATTCGAGTGACGTCTGTTCATGAGATCCATAGACGTGGCATAAATCCAACTTTTCCGCAGTTACACAGCACCTTCGGAAAGTCATTATTCTCGTCATCATGGGCGTTGTGATTTGTTCTCAGTATTTGTTGGATTTTCTCTTCTAACCCGACCTAAAACTTGTTGGTTGGTTCAACCGTTCGCCATCTGTCAGCTACTTTTCCTACATGTGCGACCGGATGCTCTCTTAGGAACTGAGGAAACAAAGCGAACATGTGAAGTCGCATGATGTTAACCCAACTGGTTGCTCCGAGATTTAATTGAGAGGTGCCACCTTCAATTGATTGCTGTACCTTCGGTACATGGCTGAGATGCGCAAAGTGGGCTCCGTGCAAAGCATTGCCTTTTGTGTTGAAGTGCGGTGTTCTAACTATGCAGACCGCGTGATGCAATTTCTCAGCGCTTCTCCTCCATAGTCTACGTTGTGAGTGTTCAACTCACCGGTTACTATGTCTGTGTGTTCATTCCCCATCGCAAAGTCGACGATTTGTAAGGTTGCTCGCCATAGCAACCCGCTGGCTCATTTGTAAGTAGATGTGGACGTTGAAGTGTCAATGTTTACCTGTTCCTTTGGCCTTAAAAAACTACTACCACTTGAGTCATATGGCAGATTGCTTAAGAGGCTAATAGAGGGGAGATTGGTGATTGTTTCATAGTGTCACTGTCAGAAGACCATTAGCCTTCCTCGTTTGCGCCATAGAAGTTTATGGATTTAAGGGATTACCTATCGTCTCTGACTCAAGAGTCTGATGAGCGAAGTAAGGGTAAAATTTTCTCGAGCTATTCTAGTCAGAGTCAGTGACTCGAGAGTCTGACTCAGTTCGTACTGGTGAGCCCGTTGTCAATGGGAACGTATTAGATATGACACTGTTGTCTGCCTCCAATTGCTCCCGCATACTGTAGATTTATTCAGAGTTGTGTTATCTTCCTGTATAATATGAGAATTTTTCTCGGTCATAGTGGATATTGCACGGGTGATCACGTTTAATTGTCAAACGACCAGAGTGCTCTTCTTTGAGTGCACCTTTTCCAACTACTACCTTATTAGAAAAACATGTTTGTCACGATTATAAAAATTTTAATGCTCTCTGCGGACGTGGTTGTGTTCCACTTCTACTTATGCACTTCTACGCTGTTAGTGCAATATACGATCCTATGCCCTGATTGATTTGGTCGCACCGGTGGTTGTTTCGACCTAAGTTCTGATCAGCAGAATCATCCGGACCAGGCCTGTGTACAAGCCCGATCTTCGTATCTATTTAGGGAAGTTGTCCAGGGCGGCGCGCAGATATGCGTGTTTGCAAGTGGATGTAAAAATTCTGGACTTTCTAAATAATCCAAGTATGTCTGTTTGTGAGTTTCGTACGCGCTTGAGATCGTTATTGTGCAATACACTATCTTATGAACGAAAGTTCTGCAACGTCAGTTTTGTTCTTGCGCATAAACTATTTAATCATAGGTGCTTCATTTTAGGTGTTTGTATTGCGGTTCCGATTAGCACTTTTTCTTCGACTCGTTTTATTATTTCGTTCGTCCGCCTTGGTTTTATCATCACCTGCGCAACACTTGTATCACATTGCATGGCTCGCCTTCGAATAGCTTAGGTGAAAAGCTCCAGACGTCTGTAACAGTGCTTACATTATTTTCTTGCACATAGACCGTTTTGCTGTGCATTGCTTCGATACATGACTCTTCTCGTAGTCAGCTTCGGTTGTCTCCTTGCGTTGCGTAGGGAAGAAAATTTGTTATCAATTATTCGGCGGAGTCATGGCCAGTCATTTTCCTTGCGTTCTTCCAGTTGGTGAAGCAGAGGACTGTTTATCTTCTACCCTACGATGAATGGTTGAAACCATTCGCTTTCAGGCAATTTGTTTATAGTTCAGTTCAACAACTTCCCACTAAACAGACCACTGGACTTTATGTTGTAGGCACTTTCGTGATCATCTTCGCACGGTAGTTGATTTATTTTTCATTCTTTCTTACGGATGCTTGTACAGAATTTGTATTTCTGTGGCTTTTGCGAAAACGTACAAAGGTGCTTTGTTTGTGTGTTTGTGTACGCGTGGGTTGCCTAACTTATTTACTTACGTGCGACCTCCTCTACACGCTGTCTGTCAACTACCGATTACATTTCATTCGTTCTTTGTCCCGCTTCTACACACGTGCGTCTAGGGTCTTGTGATCGAACCGTTGACCGATTTTCATAAGGACGAAGTCCGCCAAATCGGTCGCCAACTGGGGTTGCCCGAGGAAATTGTGAATCGGCATCCGTTTCCCGGTCCCGGTTTAGCCATTCGTATCCTATGTGCTACGGAGCCGTACATGGAACGCGATTTCTCGGAAACCACGAGCCTCATCAAAATGATCGCTGGCTATCACCATATGTCGCAAAAAGTGAGTTGACCCAAATGCATTTCTGGCGAGTCAGTTGACTGCGCTGCTTATTCTGCTTCTGAGTGTATGGAGTCGTGCGCGCGACCGTAAACTCACACCCAAGTCTCTTATAGATATGACCCACGAAATGTTACGTTTGAAAGGGAGCCCAAGCCGAATCAATGTTGTGTTTTATTGGTATTGATAGAAATTCAGCGTCAACGTATGCGCGACTTCATCACCCTTATAAGTTCTAAGAAATTGCGACACTCATTACAGGAACCGTTCTTTTCTAGAAGTATGGAAAGGTATCCATCACCAATGGGTTTTGTTATATACAAATTGACAAGTATACAGGATAACCAAAGCGGATTAAGTAAACCTATATGTTGGTTTTGATGCACGACGAAATCAGTGTGCATACCAGAGGTGAGGTCTCGGGTCGCAAAGGTATCACAAATCCTCGAGTATTCCGATAAACTATGATCACATGAAGGTGTGCATTAATTACCGATACTTTTAGGTAGGAAATTTCCGCATGTATCCCGCCTTGTCTTAAGTGAGTATCTTTGTGTCCTTGACAAAACTTTGAACTCCATGACCAGACACGAGTTTCGCCATTGTAAGAGCCTATAAGCGGTGCGTATCCCTGCCACTACCGGTCCACGTTCTCATTGGGAAACCTTGTTGATCATAGTGACATCATCTGCGTATTAGGCACGACTGACTTATCATCTCTGTTCGCTCCAGCATACTTTCTTTTGAGTATTGCTAAAATTTTCCACTAGTATCAGGAGGAGGCTGTGGGGTTGCAGAAGCTTGGTTTTTAATCCAGCGTAGTATGTACGCAAAGTTTATTCGAACTGACCGGCAGTTAGTTTGAGCGAAACTGTCCACAACCGCTACAGTGGTCTTTACTTAATGTTTTTCCATGACCCACGTGATCCGCAATCGTAACGCCTAACAGGCAATTGCGTGGTGTTCCATTGTTTACGGAAAAGCGCGGGCAGCAGAATTGTTGTGTGCTGTTTGACGAAGTGTTTCGTCTCACCTTTGTTCAGTCACACGTATCGAATTCTGTTAATGCATAAAGAACAAGTAGATTTGGAGGTGTTCTCAATCGTGGGAATCACATAAGAAAAGCGTCATCCTTGAAGGTGTAAAATATTGTTTATTCCCAAAATGCTGTCCACATTTCCGAGCCCAAAGTTCATCAGCGTAAGACATGGGGATGTTCAACCTATGCCATGGTAATGGAGAATGAACTCAGCTGTTGGTCATGTAGGCAGTGTTGGCGTGTTCGTCTCCCTGTGTAGCTGTCTCATAACCAATCTAGCCTCTGGCTGGACCCCGTACGACACATTAGACTTAGTGATATGAATCCCGCTACTGTGATCTGAAGGTAACTAAAGAAGTGATGTGATGAAAACTATGAGAAAACTGCCACGTAACTGTTCGCCTTGGTCTCATATAGCAATAATCTGTCTGTTTGCTTGCAGGTAACAGACACCCCTATCGTCACTTGTTGGTTGTTCACCCTTCTGTACTTCTCCTTTCACAGCCTCATGCCTTACTGACTAGAATCAATACGGCTGCGCGACCGGAAGAGCAGCAACGATTGGCTGAGATTACTATGCAGCGTTCAATCGCCGCTCATTTGCTGCCTATTCGCACTGTTGGAGTCCAAGTAAATCTTTTTCCACGCCCCATTCTGTTACGAATTGTTACGAAGTCAGGTGGTGGAAATGCGCTTTAGTGTGGTGTTCGTTGATTGCCTTTTTCCCAATGAAGCTTGTCTATCTAATTCGCTATTGTCTGTGCGATTCCCAAACCCTTTCTTTAAGGGCCTAGGTTTTCATTCAGATGTGATTTCTAAAAAATATTCTCATGATTTGCATCGTAGATGAGTAGGGGAAATAATCCAGAAAGCCTTATTAGCAGATGGTAAGTCAGAATGGGTGGAGTTGGTAACTTCATTTTTCTCGCTGTAATCGTTTTGCTTATCCAAGCTCCTACGCTTCCGGTGCGATTGTAGTCTAATAGACCGAACACTCACCCACTTCCTGCTATTTCTGACGCTTCCCGCCTGCTGGGTTTTCAGCCGACCATTTTCCTACGCAGAGAACGGGAATTTTCTTTGTGCCCCCCTTTGGACACGTGATCAGTTCGTGAAGTAGCAAAAAAAATACGTAGTTGGCGACGGCTGGATCACGTACTCCTTAATCGTGCGGACAGTTTGCCACAACAGGCGTGTTTGATCCAGATCGCCATCGGCCGAAGGAAAAGGATGACGTGATCACGAATTAAGTTGACTGTGGCAGTTCAGTTGAGTAATGTCCTGTCGTCTGCAAGGCTGAGAACCTCATGCTCACTCGCGTCACCAATTGAGTAAACTGCCTGAATTGATGTTTTTACGTACCAACATCTTAGTTCATTTCATTTTCTCCGCAGGATTGCTATGCTTACGTACCTGGCGATGGGGAGGTATCTCTCTGAGACTTAGGGATCGCGTTTATAATGCGAAATTAAGGGCTGTATTACTCTACGACAGTAAAACATGGTCCTTCAGAGTGAGGACATAAACTGTCCTCAGACATTTGACCACCACTGTTTGCGTTCGACCGCTAATAGCGAATGATATCAACAAGTTAGCAGCGAGGAGATTAGGAGGCAGGCATTTGGTAGTGATTGACAAAAGAATTCTCTTGTTCACTGCTTACATTTGCATAGTTGGCTAGGCCATGTGCCAGGTAGTCGTCTGCCATACTGAGCACTCTTTACCGACGTTGCGACCGATTGGCCTAAGGTGCGAGGCGGATAGACGATGACCTTGATTACAGAAATGAAGTCGTTCATAAAGGGATTGGTCACTGTAAACCGGGTTCGTCTCTCGGGCTGGGGCTCTCGCGACTCACGGAGTCGATGCATGAAGACCACAGATGAGACGGTAGCTAATCAGACCCAAAGGCATGAATGCTGTCGTTTGACGGAATGGTCTGTGAAGTAAGTGCACTTGGTGAATCGGGGACTTGGAAGCTGTTAAGAAACTCTTGCTGATGTCGCCTCACTCTCATTTGTAACCCGGTTGTTTTGTTTCCAAGGCGTAAAACCCTTGATGCTGGATGTTTGAATACAGACTGAGCTATTTTTAGTAATTAGTTCCTTCCCACTCCCCTTCTTTTTTCTCTCCTGTACAGGGTTTGCTTTTGTTCATGGCTGTGTAGCATTTGGGCGTCAGTGAGAACCACTGGTATATTGCTGTTTATTTTTTTGTTGATGATGGCGATAAGAGCGGCGGATAAAGCTCCTTAGTTAGGCCAACAAACGAACTCGCTTTTTTTCAAAGTCCAAACTAGTTTTGTGTCACCCTGGTGCTTCTTACTTTACTGGTAAGTTACGCCATAGCTCCCTGCGCGCCTATTGTATAACAGGCAGTTTCGTTGTGAGTAGTGCACTACTCACAAGTAGTATATTACATAATGCGACATTCAGGGCGGGCCAACTAGTAATGAGAGCGACTGAGAAGGGGGCCGTACATACAATGGTTGAAGTTGGTGGAGAGGTATAACAGTGTTTAGTTGATACAGGGGCAGCTATTTCGTTGATTGCTCGTGCAGAAAAGCAAAACCTAGAACCGACATCCATGATTATCCTGACGGTTGGAGGTCATAGTCTACTGGTTGACGGTGCGAAAGAATGGGGGGTACGTATCGACGACCATATCGTAAAGCACCGTTTCATTGTGTTCCCAGAATCCAGGCAAACGATACTCGGAGCGGATTTCCTCGCTGCAACAGATGCCGTGATTGACTTGAAGCTGAAAATTTTATCAACCAAGTATGGCTCCCTGACGCTCATAGGACAGCGAAATGATAGCGTCAACCAAGTACGCAAGGTCAAAACCCACATTAGCACAGCCCCCCTACTCCTGTCCACGGTTGAGAAATACGCGGAAATATTTACGAATGACGATGATCCGTACGGATCTTGCAACTGGATTGCACATGAAATACTAACAACCGGACCATTTCGACCTCACGGACCCCGCAGGATACCGGTTCATCTTGAGGAGGAATTGAAGAGGCAAATACAGAACATGCTGAGCGAGGATGTTATCGAAGAAGCCAACAGTCCGTACAACTCGCCTGTTCTCCTGGTGAAGAAGTCCAACGGGAAGTACCGCTTTTGTGTGGATTTTAGACGGCTGAATGAGGTAACACAGAATACAGTCGTACCAATACCGTCCGTCGCTGATATTTTTGACAAGCTACAGCAGGCGAAATTGTTCACAGTTTTGGACTTACGCTCCGGATACTGGCAAGTACCAATTAAACCCACAGATCGTGAGAAGACCGCATTCACGGTAGGCGAAAAACAGTATCAGTTCAAGCGCATGCCGTTTGGCCTATCCGGGGCACCGTTCACATTTCGGCGCCTGATGGTTCAGCTGGTAAAACGACTGGATAATGTGGCGGTATACGGAGATGATATCGTAATATACAGCAACACGGAATCGGAACATGCTGCCCATATAGATGCTGTCTTGAATCGCATTAAGAACTCAGGACTGCGGATCAATGCTGATAAGTCACAGCTCGGACGATCATCGGTGGTGTTACTGGGACACAAGGTGGGTCAAGGTGAAATCAAGCCTCTGCCGGAGAAAATACTGACAATTAGAGAGGCCGTGGCTCCGAATTCCAAACGAACCCTGAGACAATTTTTGGGTCAAGCGGGGTACTACAGTCGGTTCGTGAAAAATTTTCACTCCATTGCATCGCCATTGTACGAACTCCTTCGAAAAGACAAGAAATTTGAATGGACCGACGATGCCCAGAGGGCGTTCAAGCGAGTGCAACAAGCGATGAACGAGCAACAACTGACGTTGAAACTACCGAATACAAAAGAAACGTTCATCGTAGCAACAGATGCCAGTGACCGTGGCATTGGGGCAGTACTCAAGCAAAAGGAAGGAGTAATCGAGTATGCCAGCAGAGTCCTGACTCCAACGGAGCAGAAATATTCGACTATTGAAAAGGAATGTTTGGCAATCGTCTGGGCACTGGACAAGTGGAGGCCATACCTGTTGGGTCAACAGTTCCACGTGGAGACGGATCACAAACCCCTGGAATGGATCATGACTGCGAGGGACCCGAGAGGCAAATTAGCCCGATGGGCATTACGTTTACAGGAATATGACTTCACGATCAACCATGTGCCTGGTTTGAGCAATTGCGTCGCGGATTTTCTTTCTCGACCACAAGTAGACGACGAACTCCCCAAAGTGACCGTTGGAGTCAACGGCTTAATAATGGAGCAGGACCCACAAACGCTAGTACGCCTACAACGTCAAGATAAGGTCCTCCGGAAAGTGATTGAAGCTCTGGCAAGAGGCGTGAGAATCCCCACAAATACTAAGGATGAGGAGCTGAAAATAATCGCATCCCAATGGAAAAGAGTTGGCTTAAACAGTGCAGGCGTATTGACATGGCAGCGTGGCGTTGGGCACCCGTGCGTGGTAGTCATCCCGAGACAACTGAGGAGGAAAGTGGTGGCAGACTGCCATGAAATGGCACACACCGGATGCACTAGGACGTACGATCTGTTGCAACAAAGAGCATATTGGCCGAAAATGAAAGAGGATGTGACAACTTACGTGCTTGCATGCCAACAGTGTCAGTTACTGAAAAGCGACAATCGGGGAGCCCAACAGCCCTTACAGCCAATACCAGTCTCCGAAATCGGTGAACTCTGGTCTATGGATCTTATGGACCCATTTCCACTGAGCGCCCGCGGTAACCAGTACGTTCTGGTCATGACAGAACACTTTACCCGTTGGATCGAAGCGACTGGCGTTCCGGATCAGAAAGCATCTACGGTGGGAGATACGGTGATGAAGCACATTGTAGCAAACCACGGTGTGCCAAAGGCGATCTTGACAGATCAGGGACCATGCTTCGAAAGCGAGGAGTTTCGAACACGCATGCAACAACTGGGGATCAAGCGCATCCGAACGACGTCGTATCACCCACAAACGAATGGCCTAACTGAGCGTAACAACCGAACGGTCAAAGAATGGTTATCAGCCAAAGGAGGAGACTGGGAGTCTGCGTTGCCACTGGTGTTATTGGCCTATCGGGCGTCTGTGCAGGCGAGCACGAAGAAATCTCCATTTCAATTGATGTACGGTAAAATCCCTTGACTTCCGGTGGATCAGGGCATTGGAATATGACCAGAGTGCATTGATTCCCCTAAAGAATTGGTTGCCGAAAGAGAAAGAGCCAAACGAAAACTGAAAGCATCGCAGGCACGCACAAGGGATCAATCCGCAAGGCAACGGTTCGGCAAGACTAGAATGTTCAACCTAGGAGAACGGGTGAAGTATCGAGATCATCGGAACACGGGTGCCAGCGGGCCAGGATCAATAAAACGTCTGCCCAAATGGAAAGGTCCGTATTTGGTAATATCCAGACGGGGTCCAGTATACACGATCAAGAAGGACGGCGAGACGAAACGAGTGCACGTCAGTGAGTTAGCAACGCGGCACGAGATGCCGGCGCGACGAACCAGAAGATCAATAATCCGGGAGGAAACACCGCGTCGATCGGAGAGGATTCGTCGACAAATGCGAAGGAACCAATGAACCTCAAAAGGGGGAGGAGTGTTGTATAACAGGCAGTTTCGTTGTGAGTAGTGTACTACTCACAAGTAGTATATTGCACACAGGCGACATTCAGGAACACGACGAACAAGAAGAGACTATCGGAACATTGTATACGTGCTGCGTGAGAACTTTCACCAAGACGAATGACAACGTACTGTCACCCAATGTATGTAAGTGCATGTCTGTCGTGCAAATGAGTGCACGCGGTTGTGATTTAGTTTTTGACATGACCTGTACGGAAGTTTGCGCAATAAACCAACTCGCTGGCCAAGCGTCTTTTGTGGACACAACACCTATAACTGCCTATTCTGCTTCTTCCACCAGTTGGTCTGGATTACATGTGTTGTTTCGGTACTGACTAGAACATTTACCAGTATGAAGTTATTGATATCGCACAGGTCAAAAGGAGCTGTTCGACGAAAACCAGTCATCTCTGAGGTTGTTTGCTACCCACTAAACATAATTATCTCTGTTCAACATGATGGATCGTTGTTTAACTGCCGTCCACCCCGCGCGAATTCTTTTGCTGAAGTGCCTTGAAATTGAACAAATCTCCGGTTTTTACACAGCGGATTGGATTACATGTGGAATGGGTGCTTTCGAGCTGTCCACGTCTGAATAGACGCATTTGCAATTAGTGGGACTCGAACGTGTAAACATACCGTTGACTGTTGGCCAGTAACCACGCGGTCTGCATGTAATCTTACAATGCACATTTGAGTTGGTTATTTGCAAAGAAAATTGTAAGTAACACCAGTTCTGTTACATTTTACTGAAGGAGTGGTGTTGGACGGTTTGTGAGACGATTCATCAATTGATTGTGAATTCTCGTTATGAGTGCATTTTCAACAAAGTTGTGTACAGATACTTACAAACAGTTGATAAGTGTGTTTCAGGGGAGTAAAGTCTCATCGAGGGCGATTGTTTCTGACAAATTTCTGTATTTATTTGGAACAGTGATAGAATTTCGTGATAATTAGGAAGTTATTGATCAGCGTGCAGACAAGCTGTTACTGAACAAATCGCAAGTGTGACTTCACTGTGATTAGGCACATGAACTTAATTGACCCTAGATAGTTGATACAAACTTGATCGGTCCTGTCCGAACGAGTTCAAAGTATCTCACGTGCTGGGTAAATGTGTTCAGCGATGACAGTCCCAGAATTTTGGCTAACTCTAAACGCGAATGAATGCTTACAGTGACGGTATCTGAAAGACGGTAGAATTTCTGTTTTTTTTTTTACGACGAATGCTATATAATTGACATTATGATTTTTACTGATGAATGTTTTACAGTAGATTGAACTCATCCCACCCAAACTTCACTGGTCGCTAGCGATTATCTTCCGTTCCTATCACCAAATGTCGCGTTGGAACTATCTGTTCATCGTAATCCTATGTGGAGGGGGGGCGTTATTTCCAAATCTCTAGTTTAGCAACGATTGGCTACGAACGGAGATTAATGGGAACCCTGTTTCTCAGCGCCGGAAATACGGTCAACAGATCTACTGGGAGAGGAAGAGAAGTTCGTTAGAAGAACGGGTGGACATGGGTTTTCTAGAGACTTCGTGGATACTCACAGTAACAAGAAAGTACCAAACTGAACAAACTATAATGTGGAGATAAAGAACGTATTTCTGCGGACATAATCCAACATTGACCAATTATCTGGCAACCTGAATCACACACTGGCATCGGCACTGAACTGTACTTACTCGGCCCCTCACTTGTGTGTTTTGTTAAACGATAGGGGATTGCCCTTCCTTAACAATTGTACACACAACCGATCAATCTGTACCTCACGTAACACATCGGCGGAGTTGCATTTGTAATGACGTATTTATTTACGGGACTGATCGCTACGTGTATCACTGTGTGGTGAAGCATATTCCTGAGTGGTGCTAGTATGTGTAGTGTCCAGAAACGGTCTGTACATTTTCGTAAATTCGTAAAATCTGGCTCCACCTTTGACAACCGATTACCTTGTCAACCCGTTCAGGTCACTTGAGATTCCGTCACGTAATGAGAAAACGAACCTGATATAGTTTAGTTCAACGATGCCGATTAACAACATTGGTCAGTTCTGTGTTCACAAAAATCGTCGGCGCAGTCAGTCTGTTTGACGGGGTACGGATGGTATCGTTAATTCTCGAAAGATTCAAATCATTTGGTTGGTCTGTTCAGTTTTTGCGTGCAATTTATATAGAATTTATTGAGTCAATCGAGAATTAATTAAATTTCAATCGTTGGGAATAGTGATGTAGTTGGTAGCTCGGGTTGATGGTTTGGGTATTCGGCTGTTCACCGAAACCAGGCGATGACATCAGTGTGTAGGGGTTTGAGCGAATAGAGTTAAGCACCCAACCCTGTACATTGTAACCTATACTCACTGATGTCACCTCGTTTAGTGACGGAACATTTGTAACCTAAATGTTAATGTCGACGAACGACCGAATGCGTAAATTTAATTGTTATCATACCGTAACGTATGTCTTTTTTCTGCGTCGGTGTATGACGTGCCCTGATTGAAGTCGCCCCGTCTGTCGATGGCCCATCGCCACGTTTTGGATTACACCATGTGGGCAGTGCAAAACGCTATTTCTCTCTCTACGTGCGCGTGTGCTGCGGTCACCATAGATCAATTAGGAAAGATGAGTTGATGTTCCTTTGAGTCCCAGGCGGTACAAAATGGGATTTGAGTAGGGCAATCCATGAGAACAGTCAGAGGAACAGACCAATAATTGGGAAATGTTAATGGGCATATCGTCTTTCAAATGAGTCAGTGCCGTTCGTTCCGGGTGAAATCTTATAGCATAACTTAGAGTATCGCTGGCCTTGTCGATCACATCAGGCAATGTTTGTTATCGAGTTGATCGTTACTTGTTTTTGGTTGCTACTGCTGATAGGGGTTTCCTATTATCCACTTGGATCACTTTTATTTCTCTTATCTGCTGTTATCAGCGAATCTCTCAGAGTAGTCCAGCACGTACACCCGACGCACGTTACATTCTGAACCCATCCCACCGACCCAGCTCGATTAGCCTACCTCGTTTGCGTTCTTGATCACAACGAGATCGCTCTTACTATTTGTCTGACCATTCCGTTCCTTGTTCATTGACTTGGGTATCGCACTCCGAGTCACAATTGTTTGAATGTCCATTTTTGAGAAAATATGTGCTGCTGTTTAAACTTCGCTATTCTTCGTTCATTTCCAAACGAAGGGTGACCGCCGGACATACAGCTACGCGTGTGCCCTCTCGAGTTCCTCATCTCCCGATTGGGATGCTCTTTCATTCTTGGCGCACCTGATCCCACGCGTTTGTCACAATATCAACCGGTACGTTCAACAACGTTGCAGTTTTTGTTGTACCAGTTTAGACGATTGTACAGTTTTTATTATAGGGCACTTTTAGCAGACTTGTTTTTTCTGTCACACCTTGTGCTGTCGTGTTCCTCCTATGTAAATCGTGGGCTCGCACCTTTTTGTGTCTGTCACTTCGTTAGTCACTCAAGAGCAAGGTGATTTCCTCCAAATTTTGTGTGCACTACGTGAACACCGAAATCAGGACAGTGACAGCTAAACTGAGCTGACCAGTGTAGCGCTGATATGCACCATCACCCTGTCAAGAGTAGGTATGTCGTTGGATATGTGTGAACTTGACTGCAAGAGTAACCGAACTTACGCATCACTGCTCTTTTGTGTGCGCATGGTCTACCTCTCCGCCAGATGTAATCTGAAGTGTGAGTTATGCGTGTGTTTACGTTCGTGTGCGCGGCAATTCACTGATGGTGTATCTGAACGGTGTGCGTGATTTTTCGGACCGGCAGATCTGTAAACAGAAAGAGCGCGTCAGTGAATGCCAACCGGATGCCGCTTAAGGACAATGTTCTTCACACTTCCTAGCTCCAACTTGATCAGATTGTTAAAAGCATTTTGCTAATCACGTACTATTGTCCTTGCCTTGTGACGGACTATCAAAAGCGCCCTAAACCGCCTGAACTACCCGATGTGGTTTGTTGTTTTCGCTGTTTAGGTACAGTGTACTTATTAAAGATTGACAGCGGCCTGTGCCTGCACTCGCCGTGGGTGGTGGTAGCTTGGGTTTAGTCGAAAGTTTTGTTGAACTTGGGAGGTATGTGACAACTGGTGGTAGTGTTAAAGAGCAGATCTACTTTTGTGTTGGTGAAACCTGGTTGACTGTTACTAATCTGTTATACCTCTTGTGGCTACCAGACATTCGATGTTAAACAGCAATAAATCAGTGGTTCACACTAATGCTTAACTGCCACACAACCATGAAGAAACAGCAAACCCCATATAGAAAGAGAGGAGGAAAAAGAAGGGGACGGGAAGGGACCTAACTACTGAAAATGACTACGTCTATATTCAAACATTCAGCATCAAGGTGCCTACACCCTGCAAACAAACAACCGAGCTGCAAGTGAGAGTAAGGTGTCATCAGCGAGACAGCTTCCTTACGGCTTTCACTGCCCCGCGTCATTAAATGCACTCACTCATTTCACAGACAGCTCGGCCAAACAACGACAACATTCACGCCACTAAGCTCGATTAGCCGCCATCTCACCTAGAGTCTTCAACCACCGACTCTGTGAGTCGCGAGGGCCCCAGCCCGGGAGACGAACACGACCAACAGTGGCCAACACCTTGGTGGACGACTTCATTTCCCTACACCAGGTCATCAGCTGTCCACCTCGCACCTTACACCAGTCGGTCGCAGTTTCAGCGAACAGTGCTCGGTGTAGAAGACGACTAGCCGGCATCGTTAATACGTGACCTAACCATCTAAGCCTGTGCAAACGTAGAGACTGGACGAAAGAACTCGTTTGGCAATCACTACCAAACACCCGCTTTCCAACCTCCTCGTTACTTACACGCTGGTGCCACCCGATACGAGCGATTGAACGCAGACATCGGTGGTAAAATACTTGAAGACGGTTCACGTCTTATACCCTGAGTGGCCAGGTTTCGCTGCCGTAAAGTAATACGGCCCTCACCGTTGTCTTATATACACGACCTTTTAGCTTCAGAGAAATACCCCTCAGTCGCCAGAGATGGGTCAAATTAGCGAATACCGCCCTAGCCTTAGAGATACGCGCCTCTGTTTCATCCCCTACACCTCCGTCGCTGATGCAGCTTCCCAGATATACAAACCGGTCAACAACCTCTATGCCTCCATTATCTAACATCAAATCT
>QNGE01000392.1:160476-170536 GCA_008508345.1 Paragonimus westermani
TCAACTAATTACGTTGCACAGCTTGCGATGGTTGGGTCACGTGCTCCGTATGCCATCTGAGCGTTTACCGTACCGGGCATTATATACTGAGGCCACCAACAGTTGAGTAAAACAGCGTGGTGGTCAAGCAACAACGTGGGCACGAAATATGAAGACCTTGACTGATCCACTGAGCAAAGTGGGCGGGCATCGCCTGCCTGGATGGGGTTCTCGTGATCACACAAACCGCTGGTTATATACGCTATCCGAGATGGTGATGTGTCGCAGTCAATGGTGTACCTGTATCCATACCATTTCGGGTTCTTCCGTTTAGTCTTCTCTAATCTTTGTTGAACTTCTTAGTAATGTTTACTGCTAGGGTATTCCACGCTACTGTTGAGGTGTGCAGTGGCCCAAGCCACAATACCTTTTGGTCAGGTTCATGGCTGTTATGATGAGCAGGTTTGATGAGATCACTGATCTCGGCCTTTGTCGGAAGTCCTACTCTCGGGGTTATCGATTGGATTTAACAGAACGGTTACTGTGTCTTCTCTCGAGACGACCGGGCAACCTGAACATTGCTCACAAGCGAAAGTGGTTGGGCGTTCGCATTCGGTAATTCGGTCATGCCGAATGTGAGATGAATGGCGCAGTGGTCAACACGCTTGCCTCATGGAAAACGTGATCGGAGTTCAAATCCTGGCCGTGGCAAACATGTGCACTACTTACGAGCTGCACTGAGAGCGAAACTCGAGTCTAGTGCTTGTTTTCGAAAGAGGCTGGCTGGAAAGTCTATCTGAATGTGAACGTTGCGATCAACTGTGAGTGATGGTCAACTTAGAAATAAACCAAAACCCGAACTACTGATCAGTAAAATAACCATGTCCCAACGATAGTGAGTGAAAGTGTCAAGTCAGTTGGTTTGGATCTTTATTGTTGGGATTGGCGCACATTCTTAATGGAGCGGCGCTCGTCTGGACTGCGTCCTGTTCTCCTCCGTTGCGCTGGTCTCAGTTCCTATGCCTGTCCAACCGCGGCGTGCGTGCCGCGAATTGGTCGCACCGAATTACATACGGTTTGAGCGTTCCAATTGGCTGGGTGTGCAGGTGATGGCTGCGCGCGTGCGTGCGTGCGCTCGGGTGTGTGAGAGAGCTTCCGGCCGGTGGGAGTTTGGGCTCACATGTGCAGGTTGGGACAGTGGGCGTCGCTTGGACTGGAGGGCTTATCACGTGATAGGCCACGTGAGGGCGAGACGACGGCTACAGGGCACTGAAACCGTACATTTCTATTTACATTACTGTTACCAGTGAGCACCCATCAGTTGTGATGCCATTTCTCGGGGGAACCATGGTAAGTGATTATTTGTCTCAGATAATCTCATCCTTTCTACGGTCTAACTCCGCAACTCAGCTTCATCTTGCGCACAACACCGATGGAATAGAGACATTAAATTGACTGGAGAAAAAACACTTCTGGCATACTCCTTGAAGATGTTTGATTGCTTACTGTGATGTGCATTTCTGTCCACGAATCTCATCTCTCCACTCAGATCCTGTGTCTGCGGTATATGGGCCCAGTGTGTGACTGATGGAATCGTTCTAAAGTGTTTACGATACAAACTTTTTTCATAAACTTTTTCACCTCTGTGGTCTCCATCTGGTTTAATTTCTCCCGCTGTAGCGTTGTGTACGTCTTCGGACCACAAGTAAGTCATCCGGTGAACGATATCACGGTGACCTATCTTCGTGAACCGGTCATCGAGACGCTGCGTGAAGTTGACGATCGCGTGACCACGGTCCTCCGGTGTACTCGCGCTTTAGACAAAGTTAGTCAACTTCCGGTGGTTCTGCTTCCAATCCACTTCGATCGCGACCTGAGTCAAGTGGTGGCTTTGCCTTCAGTTTTACGATCAGTCGTTCTGCGACCTATTATCACGTCTGATTTCATGACTGGGTTGGCAGCCATTCCGGGGGTTCACATACCTGAGGAGGTAAGTTTTGTACCTTGGTTTTTACGGTTAGTTATTGTACGATTTGGCGATTACTTCGTGTGGTAAAGGTTAAACGAAGGACGGGACTCAGCGTAAACTGAACGATCGAGATAAACCGTTCTATTGCCGTTGTAAACGGGTGTTGGGGAAATGTTCCACAGATAGTTCCCGACTGACGTGACGTTTTTTTACCACTGTGTTGATACTCGCACATATTTGTTCTTATGAACTGATATTTCGCCCATCATCGCTGTTGTACCTGAGTTTTCGAATCATCCCACCGTCCAAGCGAAATTCACGTATACTCGGGACGGTTCAGAACAACAGTGTATTATTAATAAGTGTTGTTAATAGCCGTTTCTTGCATTCCATGTTGATCCCACTGCTGAGAGCTGAGGCGCACGTTGACCAAAAGTGTGTGCAGAGATGATCTAAACCTTCAGTCTAGACTTTCCATTTTCTTTGTTTCGTGTTTACGTTTTCCGCCGAAATCATGTTAGGATAATCACATGCATTAATTACGACTCAGCTATCACCATCCAGTTATATTGACCTGGTAGGTGGACTGAACATTTAGAGGAACAGTTCAGCATCAATGACCCCGGGTCGGAGGAAACGCTTTGTGAGATTCACCCGACATCATCATACTTTTTGTCTAGACAGCATACTGGGAAGTATCCAATCAGCAGAACGTTGACAGTAGCTAGACTTGATTCATGAGAAGGCTAACTGGTTGCTGCCGAGTTAAACTTTGACAATCGATCTGGATCTTTTGCATACACAACACCAGTTTTATTGATGTGCGGTTGATATGGGTTTGTGTATGCGAGATTGACCTCCTGCGTTGCTTCTTATGACCCACAGACCCGGAACTGTTAGTAAAGACGTGTGGATCCGGTACTAGACTTGTCAATGTTGATTTGTCACTTCGGCCTCCCAAAGCATTGATCTGTATGTCTTGTGCATTTCTGTTGCTTTTCGTTGTTGTTGTTGTTGATCGGGATGATGTTATGTGTGCCGGTGTTTATATTCATATTTACCCTTCATCTTGAGGCTAGTTTGACAGAAATGTTTGCTTTCTCTATTATAGGTCTCTCGCATGTTTGTCACGTTTGTTCACCTGGACACGTCTTCTTTTCCCCGTTACTAACAGATCGTTCTACAAATGTGCAAAGCAGCACAAGGCGTTCCCGGAATTTCTCGCGTTTTGTACGATCTCACTTGTAAACCTCCGGCCACGATTGAGTGGGAATGATTTTTTTTCGTCAGCCTTTTTCGAGGCTGCCTGTCCTGCTCTGCGTCAGTCACAGGCCGTGTTCAATGTGGATACTGTTTGTCTGAAAGACTTCCTCCTTCAGTTCAATCAATCACGGACTGACCGTGCCCCTCTCACTTCTCATTCGCCGCTTTATTCATATTCATTTATCTGGCGATGAAAAGCCTGTTTTGTTGATACGTCCGTTCCTGTCTGCCTATCATCTCTTGGATACCATTCGCTAGACTTGTGTTGATACTGCTGGTTGTTCACATAAATCACTTGCCTTGTCTGTTTGACTATGGTGATGTTCCAGCCAGATTTGTTCGCAGCAACGAGCTCAATCCAACCCCTATCAGGCCGTGGTCCATCTGCCATTGAGTAAAGTTCGTTTTTTTGCTAGGTTGAATTGCACATCGGTAGGTGTGTATTTGACTCCAGCTGTTTTATCCTTAGATTAAACATCGTTTATTTCTGGGTGATCATTTGGAAGCGACGTTTAGTGGTCTGAGTTCGAGAATCAGAGATGGTCTTGGGTAAAAAAATTGAACCGTGCATCACACAACTAGCACATGTATATCAGCTGAGACAGGAGACGTCCCCTTTCTAAACATCTGTGTGGGTTGTAAAGACAGTGTCTGCCTGCCATTCGTCACAACGAGACTGGATCTTCACGCGGTGTGACGGCCTGCACATCTCGGTGATCTGCCGGGCTATACTGGACGATATGACGATCATATCGATAGAACCACTCATATCAGGCAAGCCAGTAGATCGAAATCTGACCAACCACAGTCTTCTGGTCCTTGAGGATGGGGGTTGGAGGAAGACAGGCATGTTTCACCGGAAAAGGTACTAGTTTTGGTACACCGCAACCCACCCGCTGCCAAAGGTTTTGGCTGAGAACCCTAGTCTTTCTCCTGTCTAAGTTTGGGCCTTTTGGTAGCATATCAGCCCACATACATGCATGAATACTCACAGCAATAATCTCATAGTTCATCGACTGTCCCACAGTATAAGGAGGTGCGCGCCATCTGCTGCACTTAGCAGGATAGATAGACGTAAACGTGTTGCCGTTGATCGCACCCCAACCATGCCATCAAATTTAGCTTTCAGGCCCCTCCCGACCCCCATTTTAGTAATTACTCTGCAGGTTCCACAAACAGATGTGGCTAATTATGGTAACATTATCTCGGTAATTCCCCATTTCCACCTCCCAACATCAGCCTCTACCGCCTATTATCTAGATCGAGAATTCGAACTGGTACACTTGCTTTCAACGTTTGCGCTCTAAAACAGATAGGTCAACGAAAGAACGTTGGACTGGTCGACTTTCGATATCCGCTGCATTTCGGAGGCTAGGATCTAGGTCAGTGTTTGGCTTGTTGAACTAGCAACACCTTCACCGTCTATCTAATACTGGTTTTTCACTCTGTGTGACTTCACGGCTGCTGCTACCGATAAGGCTAGGATCGGTATAGTCCTCAGCACGACGGCCATAGCCACATTGGTAGATGGGATTCCTGTAGCAGTAGACTTTATGCCGTCCGTTTGGCAGGTTCTGTTAAGGTCAGCTGTGGACGCAAAACTTTTAGAAATCTTTTCAATGCATGCTTATACTCCACTTGACTGTAGTGGCCACCCTTCGACGGATGCATGGTTTTGATGTACTCATTCTGGCCGGATATATGAACGCCCAGGTCGGCTGTCCGAATGCAGCTGAGTCTCGTGGCTGCTTTGGGATAGCATCCCATCACCCGGATAATCGTAGGCGGCTGTTGCAACTGTGTGCTGAGCATAAGCTGTTTTTTAGCCAACAATAGTTCTAAGCATCGTGCACGTGATTCTTATATTTGGCGCATCCTTCCTCCAACTGAGGCCTGGTTTCAGATAGATCACAGCTGTTAGTTATGGATGTCACGGCTCAATTCAGAATTGTCGTTCCTATTGGAACATATACTTGAACTCAAATCATTGGTACGCTGTCGTTTTGTCCTTAATTTAGCTGGGCAACGACCTTGACGAAAAATGGTCTAAAAAGTGGGCTTGGTAATTCTCACCCCGAAGGTCCTAACAGCTGTTTGACCCACGTTTCGCAAGTCATCCGTGAGACAGGTACTGTAGCATGTGGCACGGTGATCGGTGGATTGAACAAACACTGGATGTCGGAAGAATCTCTGGAGTTGTTAGATTCCAAAAGGAACATTCCTTATGGCATTTCATATAACAAGATTATGAGAGATGTCTGTAGAAAGCCGCAAGGTAGCCTAGTCGTTGATCGTGCGACTTAGTTGTTGGAGAAGGCTAAGGAAACTGAAACCGCTTTTTCTTCAGGGAACGTCGGAGGACTTCAAGTTTACCCGTACTACTTGTGCAGCGTGTGTGCCAGTCAGTGAAGCTATCAGCGAGGCAGGTGACACTCATCCCTAACAAATCTGGAAGGTTAGAATACTTAGCTGGGCTCTGAGGGCCAACGTGGCTGGGCTCCTGCTTGCACTGTGCCCGCGCGACCAAATTGCATTGTAGTACCCTGGTAGGCAGATTTAAAGCCACCCACCGAAACAGGTTCGTTATTGGTCTCCGGTCTCCAGTCGTTTCAGGGCTGCCGACGCGGTTAACCTAGTGTCGGGAAGTGTGGACTTACCAGTATGAGTATTTCCTCAGTTGTATCAGTCTATGTGGATGACGGCGAGCATTTCTGTGTGCTTAAGTTGCCCTGTCATTGTTACCATGCTCAAGAATTTAGTCAAGTGCTCTTACGCTAAACACGATGAGATCGATTTGAACGGAGTCGTCACTAGGATTCTGGCATCTGTTCCACTCTGCCGATTCAGTACAGCTCTGGAGGCTAGCAGAAAAGTGGTAGTGTTTTGTTCTGGATGAAAGTGTGCTGATCAAACCTCTGCTGCTTATCAGTTTCTGGGGTACCGCCACTTGCTGGTGGTTGACAGTTGCCGTTTCTGTGGGTCCTAACTGTGCATCCGATTCGTTGGATCGGTGTACAATTTTAAAGTTGCTGAAAAGTTGGATTGTACCCGGCACTTTGTTCTCGTACCTCAGCGCTGATTAGAGTTTACGGTGAACTGTCTGACAGTTCCAGCGTCAAGAGCGATATATGCTGAGGCTACCCACGTTCGCTACTTTTTAAATTTTTCTTCGTGAGCGAAATGATGCGGATCCATCTAACAAGGTTTTGGTGTGGATCTCTTACCTGGTGGAAGCTGACTGATCTTGATAATGGTAACGACAGGATGTTGTTTGACAAGTTTCAAGCAGTACGCTTGTTGCAATCGCTTGCATCGGGTGGTACCAACGATTAAGCGGGGAAGAGGTTAAGAAGCGGGTATTTGATGGTGACTACCAAACGAGTTCCTCTGGTTACTCTTTAGGTTGTCACTAACTTAGATTGGTGACTCCTGTACCAAGGTTAATTCCTATACCGATCACTTCCAGGAGATACCGCAATTAAGGGGATTAAAGCACGAGTCGATTAGATGATGACGTGATATGGAGGGATGTAGTTATTCATCAGGAGATTAGCTAATGTGGATCGGGTTCGTCTCTGGGACTGGTCCCCTTGCGACTCTCAGCTGGAGACTACGTAGGATGGCGGCCAGTCAGGCCGAATGGTATGAAGGTTGTTTGACTGATGTGTTTGTAAATTAACTGTACTTATTGACACGGGACAGCGAAAGCTGTAAGGAAGCCGTCTTGCTAATGACACTAGTTTAGTTGATAGCTAGGTTGCAAGGTGAAGTCACCCTGGTGCCGGACGCTTCATTTTGGACATTGTTGTTTTTCGTAACCAGACCCCTTCCTCTTCTTTTTATTTTTTGTCTGGGACTTACTGTTTTCGTCATCGTTATACGACGGTTGAGGATCAACGCGAACTGCGGATGTGATGCTGTGTTTGATGATAGTGGTGATGACAAGGTCATGGGCTTCTCAAGTTCCCAGCTGCGCGTCACTTGTTCTGCAGATAATACGGCCTAGCCACTCAAGGTTATCCAGTATGAATGTTATTTCGCATTGTTGCCCCAATTCTGATAGAAGACAGTCCAGGGTGACCTGCCAACCATTTCAGTATCACTTTATAGTGTTAAACAGTATGACAATCCGCAAGTGACTCTACTGAATTATTTGTCGTTTTCCTTTCCTCATTGCGTTTGATAATATGTGACGAAGTCTGAACTAAGATCTTGAAATTCAAAACTACTTTCCTGCCTTTTCAACCATTTCAGTCTACTTCGTGTTCACCAACGGTCCGTTACAGTATTTTTTTAACTGCATGCAATCGCCGTCTACTTTTTGATTATAAAAAGATTATATGAACGAATTGTTGTCTTGCATACTGTTTATTCACTTGTCAATTGTCACTGGTAAATGATCAGTTACTAGGAGAAAATCGTATATGGTGGTTAGTTGTGTGCCTCCAGTCGCATACTACTCTCTGTCGCGAAAATCACATATCATTTGTGTTCAATAGCGTCCATCTACACATTCACCCTACAGCTTGTAGAATCGAAGCAGCTAGTCAGCAGAATGCTGTCTTGTTGCTGATATTATGTGGACTCTGTCGTAATAGCCTCAACTATTGGTTAAAATAACACTTCCTGAGACCCTTCTGTAAATAGTTGGACAGGTTTGTAGTTTACGGTTTACGTGTGTTCAGATGTGTCGCATGACAACTAACACTTTTCATACTCAGTTTGATGATCTCATTTGGTAACTGTTGGAATCGCGTCCCTTTTCAGTTCTATTATAGACTTACATTCCGACTATTTTGTCATTTGTTATTTCCCGTGGACGTTGTTACGGTTTCACCCTTCATCGTTTTCCGCTTGATTAGTTATTTGCTTACACTCAATAGTATCCATTCCCTATCGCGTGCTATTCTACTTTTGGGCTCTGTATTAATTTTGTGCGTACATTGCACACGTTCACTCATATTTATCTGATCAGTGTCTTGGTGAGTAGGACCGGAGGTTTGGGAGTAGGTTTATGCGGGCACTGAATTAAACCATTCATTTTGTCACGATCTGATACGACGCTTACCGGTGGAAGACGGGAAATGTTTCACTAAACTGTTGTAAATCTTCCTTCGATTGGACAAACACTACCCACATCATAACCATTTCAACTCACCTTCCATTTTGATTTCGAATTAATTATCGTTTTTTTGCTGTCTGTTTGACCAATGTACACAAGTGACACGAATTATCTTGTTTGTCGTTATGAGCGACTGTCCTGTTGTGGAGGAAAATCGTTCGACAAGGCAGCGTCCTCATTATCCGGTTTCAACATACTTGCCGCTAATAATGCGCTCGTATTTTAAATCGGGATTTGCAGTCAGATCTGGGATCATTTAAGCGTAATGCTCCACTCGGTTACTTGTGTTACTCAAAAACCACCAGCTTTATAGTTAGACCACTATTCGGGGCTACTTTGGGATGTACTACTACTATCGGATCAGTGATGCCCCCAACTCTTTCCATCATCTTAAGACAATTTAAACTCAACACAAAGTTTACCAGTTCGTGCACTTCTCTAGATATCCTCGGTTGTTATTTGCAAGTGGGAACCAAACAGAGGAACGTGAGCTATTACCATCGTAAGTAATGCCAAACTTAACTGTCCTACTATGACACTTTCTTCTGGAGCACATGACTGCCGGTTCAATCTTCGCGGTTCCAAGCGTGTTTGGATTTCATTGTTTGTCCAATTTGTCTTAAGATTAATCCTGGTAGGCACGGCGTGTTAGACAATTTGCAGACTACATCCACCGGTAATGTTCGGTGGAGCGCCATTTAATCATGTCTAATGTATTTAGCAACTGCATGTCCTGATTAACTCAGGTGTTGTGGGACCATGTTAGTGCACATTCGGATCACGTTGGACAATCGGTAGGTTGTAAACCGATTGAGCATTACGAGTAAACATATCGCTGGCGGCTTGTATTTCGCATTGTCGTGTGTTGAATAGTCAGGACACTGAATGTGCACGACCGTGTGCTATTGACGACAGCGATGTATGTATGTGTTTGTGCATGCCTGTGCTTTTTATTTTCAAAGGTAAACATTAATATATTATTGTGGGAACATTTGCACTGGTGTTTGAACTCGTGGCCTCATAGTTTCAGAGTTTACGAGTGCAGCACTCGTCCAATGGCGATTGTAAATTTGGTAATGATTGTAAGCTGAGATGCGGTCAATCGAGCCTGATTCTGGTTGCACACGGGTGTTTAAGTATGAAAAACGGAAATCTTGTTTATCCGTGTATTGTTTTCAGTTCGCAACATACAAACACGTGACCTTTGATAACCTGGATGTTAATTTTGCCATGGTGTCAGTGGACATATTTCCAGGCCACGAAAGGACTGGTCTTTCGTAGTAATGATCTGCGTGGAAACATGGTCGCATTTTGGACAAACGATAACGAACAGTTAGAAACGGTGCTCACGCAGTATGTCTGATTCGAACCCAACAAGTTGGAACCAATGATCTATCATAAACGTCCGTCTTGAATATTGTGATCTGCTGCCTGGTTACCTGCGACTTTCAGCAAGACTTGTGCACCAATTTCAAACACAGTCCTTCGACCCGATAACCTCGCAGTTGATCGCCCCCGAGAAGCTTCTTGTGTGTTTTTCAAGTTTCGGTTAGCCGATCTCCGAGCTTCTGCTAATTCACGCGCGCTCATCCGTCGGTCTCCCCATAAACCAATCTCCTGATCGACTGGCAAGCGTGGCACGCGCCCATACATTAGCTCGAATGGCGACTTTTTCGTTGTCCCTTGCGGCGAACAGCGGTGGGCCAACAGAATCAACGGTAACGTTT
>QNGE01000392.1:173118-300282 GCA_008508345.1 Paragonimus westermani
CCTCCAACGATCCATCCCGTATCTCTGCCGTATTTATCACGCGATTATCTCGATCCGCGATCATCTCGATCCATGCTGCTACTGAATAGTGGTGTGAGTAGTATGGTGCGACCGTATCTCCTCACTACAGTGTGAGTCCGCACTAACGGTAACTTTATCTAGAAACCACGGTAGCAGCGTACAAACCCGTGTTTCATGTCCCACGTGTTGTGTTCTAACCAGTTACGTTTTGTGAGCCACAAAGGAGATACGAGAAGGAATAAGTTGGTGTATTCTAAAAGGTTTTTCGAGGATTCGACAATCCTTATTTCAAGTCCAGTGGGTTCCTGTATGTTGACCACCGGGCGGCGTGTTCGGAATCATTCGCACAATCCACTAAATTTATTTAAACCTACTCGAGTGCTGCTGTTGTCAACAGTTGAGTCCACTACCATCAGACCTCATGATTCGTGTGTGTGTACACTCATAAGCCGGCTGGACACCACAACCTCAATCACATGCCTCCTGGTCTTATTCTTTTGGGTTTACGCCGGATATTTGATGTGTGAGTGGAACCACAAGTGGCTTGCTCTGAACTATCAGTTTCAGTCACACACCACGTATCCAGCGTACATCCGAAGGATTACGACTGGGATATGTGTGAGTGGAGACCATTGTGGCCTAGTCGGCCAGTGTCGGTTAGTGAGGTGGCAGGCTATCACAAAATTGAACCCTCATCTCCCAGAAAACTGAAACCCCAACAGTGAAATTTAAACTAAGAAAGCTTCTGGAAATACAAAGCAGTGATCGGTTCAATACAGAAGTGCATATTATTGCTTTTTAAAAAGAGAAAAGAAAAAATGGTCGAACAAAGAATCGGACAAAAAATTCATCATGCAGTGTAGCAACAAAGCCGAAGAAGAATGGATAGAAGGTCACAGTGACCTTGGTTTCCGAAACCGAGAGGGGATGATTTGTCAGTCGACAACAGTCATTGCCCGTTACGAAAGCACAAGCAGATGTCATCATTTTGGTTTCTGGGAGATGAGGGTTTCGGTTTCATAGAAGCCTACCATCTGACTAAGTAGCAGTGACCGGCTGGACCACAAAAACCTCCACTCACAAGTCTCCTTGCCTGGTTCCTCCAGGATACGTGGTGTGTGAATGGAACCACAAGTGATGTGTCGCAAGTTACTTGTGAATGTTATGCGCAGATGTCCTTTGGCTTCGGTCACTATGACAGACTAACCCGAAACAGGTGCTACCAGCCAGGCGTACGCGCGCACACAGAGAACAGCTCATAAAACCCCTTGTCTCTGTTTGCCATTCACTCAGAACACTTGAAACCCATCTAAACCAAATGTACTTAACGTCTCACTCAGCACCCTTGTCGCTTTCCCACACAGCATCACCATCTTCCTTCAGTAGATTGTGATCTGCCCCGAGACACTCACTGATACACTCAACTTGTTTCGTGTCCCACACAAGTTGCGTCAACTTTGTAATTGCATACTCTTGTTGATGAATGGCTGTTTATATGGATGATTTCTTGTTAATTCCTAACTCTGGTTTGTGGTCATGAGGCCTGGGCACTTTAGTGTGTTCACATCGTTAGTAATTTCTCTGTATTCCCCATTCGAGCGCTGATCAACCGGCAACAGCACCTAAAAGCGGTAGGTTACCTATCGGTAAATGAACAAATGAAGCAGTAGATTATGATAATCTTTGAAGCAAGCTTAAGCAACTGTACTGCCGGTTTTTGTGACCAAGGCAGTTTGGTGCGGGACTAACGAACACGAATCCCAGCCGTTTGGAGTGCCAGAAGACTGATTAATTTGCAACGTTGGGGAATTCGATGGGATTATCGACAATAATACGGAATTTCAAGCTAGTTTGGGGGATACACCCATCCATACGTTATGAAGTAATTACTAATTACATGGGAGCAGCGCAATGGGCTCATTAGTTGTATGTCAACCGGGGACTATTCGAAATTTGTCATGTAGTGTTTCCGTATTGTTAAAAAGCGAAGATGCGCCGTTCCTATAGTCGTCAGAGTATCTGCACTGGTTGAAGAGCCTTGTAGGCTCAGTGGAGTTTTGGAAATCTAAACTCATATGGCGGATTATGAAGCCCAGTTGTGATCGACTTTGTAAATTCGGTAGATGAGCATCCTGGTGGAACACAGGGGCTGAATAGGCTCATTTTAACCATTCATATGGTTAGCATGGTCGATAATCAAGCAGTTCATCAACTTTTTCGATCTGATTGGCTAATTCCATACTGCTGATGGAATATGTTTATTTGAGAATATCTGCACCGAATTTAGTATGAGTTATGTCAAATGTTTTTAGTGTTGTGTTGCACGTGGTTTTATACAGCGGATCGAAAAAGAACAGTGTCGTTTACATGACCTAATACCGAACGTCCAACCACACTCGATGGCCTTCCTTGGAAGTATTGTAGCGGAAATTATATTTCTGAGGAAGGCTAGCCGAAATGGTTGAAACGTTGAGTGTGACAGCTTGCTTTTAACGTCGTATTCTTCCCAGCCCATTAATTGTGTTTACTCTACTTTGTGGACGCAATTGTGCATCAATATTACGACACAGGAATGAGTTCCGTCCTAGCATTTCACCAAGTTACACTGCATCCAACGTTGAATCAATTTGTTTGAATGTGTATTCGTTTGTGTGCGGTTCACATGACGTCTCAGAAGAGCGACTGAGTTTTTGCAGAGAAAACACCGAATTAACTTAAGTAATTGTACGCCAACGTTACCGAACTCATCCGCTTATAGTTGTAAACGAAAGGTTTTGATGACGTTTGGTCTAAAGAGGGGCCGTGAAATAGGCTGTTCAGCACACTGGGATTGTGCGCTTATTTTCCGCAACACTGCGTAGATGGTAGTCTGGTTGATAACCGGACGGCAGCGAGACTTCTTCAACGCATGTCCAATTTACTTCGTCAACCCATTCACAGACTCAGTGTTTGTTACATGTGGTAAGATATATCCCGTCACATTTGTTCATATCAGAGGTGGTCACCTTGACGTAAGACCAGATGTCCGTAGGTTGGGTTTATCACAGTCAACACTTCCTCTGTCGCACTGACTTCGAAGCACTAATGACTTCAGTGTTGTACAGTTATCAGTTGAACAAGTCACGTACTCATTAGCATTGATGTTAATCTCGAGTTACTTCCACGGACCTGTCAAGCGATATCAGTTGCAAACCCAGTGGGCCCTTTGATCTTACTCGACCACCGGATTGTAAACTGGTGGTCGACTAACGTAAAATGTACCAGCTCAGTTTTTTAAAGAATAACTGAACTTACATATAAGGAAACGTTGGCTATTAACGGGACTCATTTTTGGTGAACAGTATGTTTCATTCTACTGCAAACACATCCAAGAATAAGTTTCTCTCAGGCTAGAAGGCACATTAATACACTTAAGGAGGAACTGGCAGCCCGTAGAGGCAAACTGAACCGTGGAAAGTAGGTTGGAATGTGAGTGAACGTCTTTTGTCAATTATTTGAGACGACAGCCACTCAAATTGGCCTAAAAGCGGAGTGCAACGATTTACTCGTTATTTTTAAGTTGTGGGTAAAAAAAATGCTGAGCAACTCTCAGGCCGTTTGATTACGTTCGTATTCCAGTGAGTACACATAACTGCCACATTTTTTCTATTTGTGTGCACACATCACAAGGGGTGGGAGTTCTGAAATATCACCATGGGAACCTTTTCAAAAAATTAGTACGATTATCGAGAACATAATCAGACCACTTCGGTCACTGTAACACTCTGAGTTGAATCCATTGGGTTATACCTGAATTGTCAACGGTGTGTGAACTCGCTTAGTCAGAGTGCTCCCTGAGCATTTCAAAATGTGCTAGAGAAAACCCGATCAGAGTTTCATGATATTTCGTTCATTTATCGAGTGGTAGAATGACCCCTGAGCTTGTAAGTTATTGTTTCAGGCACAAGATGCGCTGTGGGCAAATTATAGTGGTCTGTCGTCAACTCACTAAAGGACACACCGAACAAACTAACGGAGTTGAACAATCCGGAATGCTTATGTAAGTGCCCACGTGCTCGGCCGTACTGTGTGAAATGAACTTAGTTTACGTTTTTGAACATATCTGGTCTCGAACCGCAGCGCAAATGCAGACTAGCCAACCCTTAGCTTGTGAGGTGGTGATATAGTCACGCACAAGTCGGGAGTACCTCGACTAGCATACTGCGGATTTTGCTGGTCACCAGCGCTTTCGAAATCTTCTAGATTCTCATACAGACCGGTCCGTCACGTGTGCCGTAGGCAAAATTGTCATTGAGTTCGAAATCCAGATACTCACGCATCCGGGTGCGTCTCCAGCTAAGTTGATCTTAAACACAAATGCATTCGTCGAATCGCTCGACCAACGATTGTTTGCATCGCTTTAGACAGCGTTGTCGTTCTTATGCGGGCCAGTTTATCTTTCTGTACCCATTGATAGTACACTACTAATCGCGCATATACTAATCCCTAGACGCCCGTGATGTTCACGCAAAGACCGAGTGACTCACTTATTAATTTCACGTGAACTATCATTCATCTCCCCTGTCCCCATTCCAAAATGCATGATCCTACGTTTACCTTCTCACTTATTGCACTGCTCTCCTTTCCGTTGCGCAGCCTTTTGGCAAAATGTACACATAGAAAATTCCTAGAGTGATAAAATACAATGTGCAGCAAACACGTTTCCGATAAAATCTTACAAGACCATCACAACTACAGAACAACAAAACGGAGGGAAGATGTATATATTCATGGGATGTAGACATTTCGTTTAACTCGTTCAGCCGGTTATTCGAAACAATCAAGTGAACAATTACCTCTGCTGTGATTGGCGCATAAAATGTCCTCGGATGGAAGCTCATTTTCAAGCAATAAACACAATTTCAGTTAATAATCTTTAAGGCCTCAATGATTATCAACAGTTTATGTCTTGAACTGGTTGCTTGGTAATGACCGTCTGACAGGGAATTTCACCTTTTCCGTTGTACAGCACTCATCTCATATTTAAACATTCAGATTGATTGGTCAAGGTGAGCAGCTGAAGGGATTAAGTGAAATGTCTACCATCCTGCAACTTATCTTCCCACCGTTTTATTGAACTAAGAATGATCGCAGGCAACACTTGGTATTTGTCATCAATTGGGTGGTGCAGTAACTTAGTAGCCAAGACAGATTGTCGAACATTGTATACCAACATGAGACTGGGTTAATTAATCGAGCAGCAATGGATTTGGTCGTAATTAACTTTTTTTGACAAGCAGGTTTTGGTGGATTCGATGAAACTTTGCAACGAACAGTAAACGATAGATGTATCTCGGCCAGTTGATTTTTTTCAGTCACGATTGTCTTTCATCTGTTCCGACCGTTGCTGGATGATGTTCTCTGATTTTTCTGGTTAAGTATCTAGTCGTACGATCCAAAAGCTTTGCTAATAAGATGCAGTCACTAAAAATAAGTTGTGGACCGGCATTTTCTCAGATTTGGGCCAATCAATGGAGAATTGCTGAATGTGGTACTCAACCCGATTGCGTTGAATTTTCTCTTAAGGGGATTGTGCTAATTTCTTAGCCAGTTCGCCCCTTTTGAGTAGCGATCGCATGAAATCGGAATTCCTCCCAGCCCTGGGATCTTCCTTAGTGATGAAATTGTTTTCATATGTTTGACCACAAATTTATCCGGATGGTCATTTTCGTGTGGAGTACGGGTTATGGATTCTAGCTCATGATCCAAAGCAACGGCTTGTCAGATTCTTCTAGTTATTCCTTTCAGACATTTGACCAGCCTTCTTTTATATTTCACTCCAACAAAACGATGAGAATTACGCAAATGGTCTGTTAAGTTATTCTTGTAGCAAAGAGAACGTTTCAAAATTCCAACACTCATACCCAGGTAATGGAGTGTGTCATCTGATTCCTGTTTTTAAGTGAAGCTCACTAGCGGATGTGCCCACTTGAACTTGTTCAGTCTAGTGATTTTGTTGGCAGTTGAATCTGTGAATGACAGTACGTCGGATAGTGAATATAACGCCCGTTGATCCGTGATAGCTCTGAACGCTACACATTCCAACTTGACCTTGAAGTTATCCGCCAGCAATCGTGATCTCTGCCATTCCTTCAATCTGTTTATAGGTGTCTGTTAAAAGTAAGTGACGGATGTTAAAAACAATTCCTTTTATGTAGAGTAATGAAATTTTTAGTTAGAAGTAACGACACTGCATGCAAACATCTTACCAGCGTTATCTTTGTAGGCACTCACAAATGTTGATAGCAAAGTCTTTAAGCAACGAAGACACTTGGAACAACCGTTTCCCGTTGTAAATTTGAATACGGCATGAAAAGATCAAAATTACACTATTGATTTTTGGACAGAGTTCGCTACATCTTTACCGTTGCTTACTGCAGACCACTTAAGGGTACAAAGTTGCAAACCACAACCAATTAATTTTCATGACAATGCTTATTGTCAGGTTGACAGCGGAGTTGACAGTGGGACAGTCCACGTGATCCGGCTTTAGCCGATATCTTCGTGGCGAAACTAGAGGAGGACAAGGTAGACCATGCATGCGACATAATCTGAGCGATCGAATGTAGGCAACGGATTTGCTAGGTCAAATTAGGCTAATGGCTTTCTACCGGTCCTGGAAACTAACATGACTGAGAATGTGGATGGCTCTGTTGAGCCCGTAATCTAATAAAATGATAGTTGGAAAAATCAGTGCCTACGTTTTGGAAAGTTTTTTCCCATTAGCATATAAAGAGGATCGGTGCGTGCACTGTGTGATTGAAGAAGAGGATGTTGCACTAGATGGTGAGCTAGGCAATTCGTAACAGACATTATTAGACAACAGTTTTCCGAAAGGATTTGTAAGACAGTTCAACACAGATACTGTGCAAAGTGACCTGCAACAACTGAAAATCATAGGAGACGGCGTGTCGATCAGTTGACAACGCTTGTAGTCACCTGTTATGCGACCGTTTCTTGTCGCAGTCAGTAGTCTTATCCAGACCGTCCTGAATCTCTATATCCCGGTCAAGCACCTGACGTCTTAGCTCATCAGGTCATAACTAATCCATCAGTACAACTGGGCATGTGGAATTTCATATTGTAGCGGAGCTGAGCGCCAGTTTGTAACCAAGGTTGCCGAACACTGCCCAAAATCACTTCACTAAACGACCGCATACAAATTGACAGCAATCACTCGGAAGTAGCCAGTATCATTGATCGCCAAGCAGCGCTTGATAACGCAGCATGTGATTGACTTGTCAAAGTCATTACACGTTCTGTTCTCAACTCCAAATGAACGATTGCTACGGTATACCGAGGCATCTGAAACAGACACTACCATTTCATTTGGCGAATATGAAATGAACTGTCCGCGACGCTGTTGCAGCCTTGATAGAAACCGAATCTGCTATGAACTTTCACTTCATTGTAATCTTTTGTGGTTTGAAATTTCTTACGTTTGCCTTTGTTTCTGCGAGCATCAGTAATGATGCGGTGAAAACTGGTCGACAATAAACCGTTTGATTTCAGTTTTTTGTCTGCTATATTTATAAAAGTCATGGTTCATTTTCAGACCTGTCGCAATCATTATCCACTCCTATAACAAGACTCACACAGTGGTTAGATTTGCGCACATCCGAGCTTGCAATCTGTTAGTGCGCCATTACATAGCCAGCACTAGAGTCACAGTTGAACTCATTACCCTAGAGTTCATTGAGCGATTGAGTATGAAACAATATTGAACATTCTACTACCCCGAATCTACAACATTGAACTCAAACTGCTGTGATCCATTTTGTATTTGAACCAATGATAGCTCATTCATTTTTGTACTTTCTATCGTTACCTCACCGGTGATTGTGTTGATACTTGAATTACCACCCTTTGGATTATGTTAGTGTATGGAGTGAATCTAATCTTGTTAACCTCCCTGAACTTCCCTAAACCTTATATCTTTTATAATGGCTCATCTATGAACACTCTTACTGACTACCAAATAAACCTTAAGTTTACCATGACAACCCTATAAGTTGGTTTTCGATTACCGGTAGATTATGGAATAGAATATGGAGGGAAATGCTTCAGATAGAGGGTTTCACGGGCTCTCCTTAAGAGGGAAAATATCACTTGACCATGACCACAGCTGGTGCAGACGGACATACCACCTTTAACCAGATTGTTTTGCTATGCGGATAGGAGCAGTTTATTATCTTCGAGATAGTAGTCAACGTTGCTCTGATGGTGAAGTGCACTGCTTTGCATTTGTTTATTGTGAATACAACGTTTTATGGACTAATGGTCAAGGTTGTTCATGACAACTCTTGAAACGTATACATTTTCCGTGCAGGCCACAAGTCCTGAGCTTTTCTTACCGTCGGCGTACAGTGATTGGAAAGTGGTAGTTTATTCAAATGTCAACAGGATGTTCGAAAAGGAACGTTAGATCTATCCTTTGGGAACGTCGTCGTTGGCACTGCACTTGTCTAATACTCATCCAGACGTTTGCCCCTCAATTCACTTCAGGATGGCGACTCCATTAGCCACAGGAGTAGGCACTAATTCAATCTGTAGCTGTAATGCGTTTGCACTGGGGTGAATTGATATGGTCTCTGAAAAGCTTTATAAAAATCAAGGTGGGTTTTTCCACTAGACTGTCCTATGTTAGAGTCCTGCTTCTGGACGCCATGTACCCTCTGCATATTCGTAATGCACAATGTTTGTTAATGGATGACATGTTGCACTTGGCAATAATTTGTAGGTGTGGTAACAGCTTATGTATTCAGTAACATCTGTATTGTCTCGAGGGTTGATGAAAATGAGACCATTGGTCTGCAGTTTGCTCAGTTGTCTTTGCATCAACCTTTGAAGGTGTATTCGAATGTGAGCTTTTTCCAAGTTCTTTGCAGAGCACCAATTTGGCAGAAACGATTAGTAAGTACCAAAAGTGCTTCAGCTAATCTGACAGCACAGGATGAGTGAGCTATCATATCGAGCTTATCCAGCTTATCGGTGAAAATAAATTAGTCCATTCTTTGCCGTTTTCCTGCACACTCTAGCAGTATTTGGACGAGTCGATTCACCAATACCTCATTAGAGTGACTTAATACAGGCTACACCTGGTTGTCACTTTCTCCGGTGAGTACGACATACAAACATGGAAACCGTATGTTCTGAATGTGTCATATTATTTATTTCCAGACACAGGGAAGGCGGTAAAATGAACGGGATATGGGTTGGTTACAAGTACACTGCTTTCGATGTATGAAGCATTATAATCTGTCAGCATTGATCTTACAGGAAAATTTCTGTTTACCGCTCTATACTATACTCTGTACTTTATACTATACTATACTTTGATCACCCTTCAAACACTTTCAGTTATTAGTTGGATTTTGAATTAAATCTAAAAATTTGGGTTGCTGGATAATATCATCTTTTTAACGTTCTCTAGTTTTGATGTTTCAAGTTTTCCAAGTGACAGTGGAACGAAAAATACAAGCCCTAATCAAATAACCCACTGAAGTTGGCGCGCATGAACAGCTTTATAGACGTACGCATATTTGTTCATCTCCATTTGAGTGAAACAATTACTGGAGGAAACTTCAGTGGACTTAATCATATCTGAATTCAAAGCGGGGTAGTTTGTGTATACACTAACAAACACTGAACAACGATGGATGTGAATACGGCTATGATGATTAAACGAGCAAATCAGAAGACACGTCGACAAGCGTATCAATTTTTAGTACTGCTATGTAGTTTGGGTGAGTGGATAATTCAAAATCGAACTAAATATAGAAAATCTGGACTTCGGATGGATTTCAATGAAATGTATACTGAGACGCATTCTATCAGCTGGGCTACGAAGCCGTGCTGGACGCTCAGAAATTTCACACCTGGACTGACTTACTTATCCACCTCCCTCGATGCTCATGGTGGATTTTGACGTGAACTGATTTAGAAGCACTTGTTGTACAATCAATCTTCCTGATCCTTTAGTGGATTCTATATGACCTAATCTGTTGGGCAGGCGGGTTCATATGCTGAGTTCCTGAGCTTCCGGCGGGACTTCGTAGCTCAGCCAGTGAAGTGGCTGTCGCGTATGTGGATGCTGTTCCTGCCGGAGGTCAACGTCCTAGCATTTAGACATGTACTACTATAGCAAGTTTTGTGATGGAGATTAAATTAGGGACAAGCACTTGTTCAGGAGGTGACAGATATGCATCATCATCGAGTATCTCTTCGAACTTGATATGCAGATACGAATTCCTATCTCACAAATAAAAATAATCAAGTCCCACTTATTAATCAGCAAAGTGGATTACTCCACTTCGCTTCTCCAATCCGATGCTATCAGACAGAAACCAACTAGCAGCATAGGAATATTGCTACCAGAACTGTTCACAAACGAACTGTAGGGCACTGATTGTTGTAAGATCTGCATTAGCACTCATCAGTTCTCAGGAATTTGGATGCACTGATGGGGTTAGTCAATCCGATAATTAAATCTCTGCAACTAAATGGGCAATCTTGCTGAGCATTCAAGAGCTATCATGGCCAACCCGAGCTAACGAGTCCGAAAGCCTTCATACTGTTCACCACGTCTAGTAGAAGGAGATAACTCAATCAAAAGTCAGTCCACCACAAAATTCTGTAAATTATGAGTGCTCACACATTGATCGTGTTTTTCATTATTGCTGAATTCATCAAATGCATATAACTTGACTGATATTCGACCTATCGGTCATCGTGTTTCTAACCAGAGCGTTCGTTTGTTCACATACTGGTCGTGTGAATTACTGTTGGAATCAGGTGTCCAAAATCGTTTGCCTTTGATTCATTCTTTTCAGTTCGAGTAAACACAGTAGGTTTCACAACTAGTTTGACATTACATGTCACCACTTTGGTCTACCTTGGAAAGCACCTAATCAAATCCGTTTGTTCCTGTTTACCTACATCATCGTGTCCTACAGCCATCAATGATTTTCGTATGATCTCTGCTAAGTGTGACTTCACTGTAATAAACATTGTGTTCACAATGTTCACACGATAAGCGAGATTGTCAGACCAAAGTTAACGATCAGACAAGATAAGCACTCCACCTATTTCATTATCTAATTTCAGATCGGACGCCTTAACAATGTTTCCTTATTCTATCTTCCGATGAATCTCGAAAATGGTTTAGAAAATACCCATGTACGAAATTAAAGTATAGGGATGCGTGAACGAGGCTCGTACTATAACGCACATTTTTGCGGAAATATGTAAATTCAATGGCTAGAAAGTTCGAACTCATCATCTCATAAATAAACCAAACTTGGGCTAGCAAATATCTTGATATCCAAAGGCTGGGGAACCATACTTACAAGTTCATCTTGGAGAACGCTGTTTTGAATGAAAACTCACAAGGGTTTCTGAACTGCATGCAGTCCGATGGTTTTGAGAAATGAACTGAACCATCCTGTTATACAGTCTGTTAGCAATTTCAGTAGTCCACTCTCAATATCTCACCACATTTTGTGGCTGAAAATTCATTCATTTTTTGTTCTCTTTCTATGTATTGGTGTTCTATATGTCTGGGTTAAAGTTTTGTGGGATCCACACTGGACAAGTTACGTTAAATTAGAAATATCACAATCTTGAAGGATGGGTACACGTTGGAAGACAGTTCCCATCAAGCATCCGAACGGATGAGGGCAAAAGTGTATCCTAGGGTTTTTGACTATTCAGAGACATCCTTAGACATAGCTGTGGAATAACGGGATGTAAGAAAAGACGCATCTATCAGAAAAGAAGACAACTGGCTTGATGCGAACGAAATGCGTGTCTCAATAAAAATTTTCAATGGTCATCCGCACCAAATTTAGTACGAATGAAGTTGAACAGTTTGGGCGTCGTGTTTAACATGAGGAAGGCCACCCGAGGTGGTTGAAACGTAGAGTATTACAACTTGCACGTAACGTTGTGTTATTCGCAATCTGTTTATCAGTTCAATGGTCAACTTGAAAACAAACGAGACCGTTCGTAAAATGTTTCCGGGAAATTAACTTGAAGTTCAGTAAGTGGTTAGTATGTTTGTCAACACTAATTTCTTTTTTTACTGTAGGGGATTGTCTGATAATTAAATGCAATGCACCAGTGGAATATTTGTTGTTTAGAATGTCTCAGCTTCTCCGAACTTCTTATTCCAAGCAAGTCAGTATTTCCATTATGCGCAATGTAGACGTGAAATCTGACCTAGGATTACAAGCTGCAAAACATCAGTAAAGAAGTGGCAGGATTCCGCATTAGCCGAAAAGATATATACAACCCATTTCATATTAAATGAAGTGCCAGAATGTTACCCGTTCACCGTTTACTTATTACTGGTCACTGATGGACATGTTTGAGGTATGCTAGACACATTATCTCATTTTTTTGTCGCGTCACATAATATTTGGACATTTGTCGATCTCCCAGTTGGAATGATTTCGCGAAGGATTAATCTGACTGAGACTGCCCTGCAACATTACTGGGAAAGTATCATAGGCTGAACCCTTTTGCGAAAAATAATGTACCTTTTGTTGAAGGAGGCTCGACGGTTGAAAGTGAGGTTGTTTATTGGTCTTGAGATGAAAACACGTTCATTCGTCATCAGGACAACATCAACCTCACATCTGTTTCTGTTGTATACACGGAGTGGATTGACCGTGTCTTATTACATTAGTTTTTTTCTGCTGTGACAAATTGGTTTTGATTTGAAAGCAGAAAACGGGAATTGCTTGTCTGATGACGCGTTCGGTAAGTCATCAAATGATATTGTTTGCTCGTTGACATTGACGCTTCCTGAGTTTTTGTTGATAACTTTCTGCCGACAATGTAAACCTTTGATGAGCCTACTTTGTTGGACACACGGCCGACCTGCTTTCAGTTTTGCTGTTAGTATGGCCAAAAAAAGATGTTGCATTTGTGTTCATGAATTAAGTTCTATGGAGTGAACTGAGATGTCATTTGTATGACCATGGTTTTTGTATTTCGGAATGGTTTCGTAGTAACGCGACAGTGCAGACAACAATTAAATTCAAGCACTGTTCAACTAATCGAAGTGCACCGCTTTTTCCGGAGAGCGTTTCCTTGTACGTAGTAAATTACGGATTATTTTAAACATTATGCGCACTGACTTTTGCCAAATTAAATCTCTCGAAGTTAGCATATTTAATCATTTAGAGTGTCATTGGCACAAATTCGTCCTATCTAGTTGCATGGTTTAAACACCAATCTTTTGGTGTTTTTCGGGATGAAGTTATGAATTTGAGTTGTCAGGGGCTTCAAATATCCTAACAGTATGTAGCAATCTAAAATGTTGTACTCATTTTCCCGTCATTATAGCATCTATGAGCTGTGGTTGGTTATTAATCCCGCATTCTAATGTGAGGTATAAATTAGAAAGTATCCAATATACCTGACCGAATAAAGGATTTTCTTGAATCCAATCAGTCCTGAGTAGGATGATAGCGGCTTCCTATCATTTATAGAATGCCACAAACACAGTTGATTAATAGTTTGCATTTATATTTTGAATACAAAATCTTCGCTCGAAATCAGACTAGGTGTGTAACTGTGAGGAGCTAACTGAATACCACGACGTACATGGGCAAGGTTAAGTTCCTCTTATCTAAGTTTAGATCATTGTTAACAAAATCAGCGAACAACGAAGAAAGTCAGCTCACTGCGTTATGCTTCTTGTGTATTATATTGGATATTGAAAAAACTCAAACATGCCTCGAAGTCTATCTCTTATTCCTAGAGTAGACTGGAAACTGACTTCTCATTCTGTAAGAAACGTCATCGATAGAAACCGTGTGTAACGAAACGAAGTGACCGTCTTCGGCTGAACATCCAGTTAATCTACTGTTAAGTCATGTCTTGGCAATAACCTGGATTGGATTGTGGTCCGAGTTTGCAGTTTGTCAGGTTAGTAGATTATTTGGATACTTGTTGCTCATAGTCACTTCCCATAAATGGTACGTTAGATTACTTGTTCACCGCTTTACAAACTACAACAGGTTTGCCGAAGCATTCTGTTTGAGAAATTCAATTTATATCATTGCTTTGTGCAGTTGATGTGTTGCCCAACCCAAAACATTAGTTGGTTTCTTTAGTATTCTTCCACAGGCTAGCAATCGTGAAAGCATTTGGTGAAAAGGTAGCAACATCTCTCTATGTCCCGGTCGACTGCAGACATCGAAACTTTCGGGACAAATTCTTGTTTGATTTTGCGTGTCGTACTACTACTTATGGATAACTCAAATAGTTCATCAGAGCAGAAAGAAGACATATATTGCGATATGTTAACATTTCATTTACTCTCATCAGTCGCAAACGTAAAACATGTCAGTTATATACAACAAATATTTAACGACACACAGGGACTAGACACACATACAAGCACACCAGTTATTATGTAATCATGACCATGGCAACCCGACCGGTTGTTTCAACCACTTCTGTGCACATAACGTCGGTTGGTAAGTTCGAATGAGAATCGCTTCGCAAAAGGCTAGTAACTTCGGATTTCGGTTGCGCAACAGTATCTTGAATGAGTTAACCGGGTCAACTTGATGACCTGTTGTCATGAGATGTTTTGCAATCGATGACGTTGGATTTCGAGTAGTCAATGCGTCAATTTGGGACTGGTGCGTCATCTGATGTTTCAACCACTTCGGGATGTGTTCCGCGACTCGCTGTGATAGTTGTCGGTCTGTTCTGCCTATGTAAACGTCACTGCAACTGCAAGTGAACTGGTACACAACATGGGAGACAGAACAGTTTGACAAACTACTTTTGCGTTTTCGGAGAACTGGTCCACTAGTGGTATGAAATAAGCGCAACTGCGCAGCCGCATACGTTCGAGCTAGGGCTGATTTTAATTTGTGCTTTATGTCATTGGATAGATGATCACCCTTGAATGGCAAGAATAGGCAAACATCCTTCTTTTGAACCGTCAGTACAGGCTCAGAGCTCTTCTTCACCGTATTATGTGCATCAATGAATTTGTCGGGGTATCCATTTGTTAGTAAAGTTCGCCTCAACAACTCCTGTTCTGTCTTCAGAGTGTCCGGAGTACAAATACGTTTGGCTCTCTGAAACAGTGTCTTAACTAAACCCCGTTTGTATGCAATAGGAGCAAAACTTGAAAACTGCATATATTGACCACTCCAAGTTGCTTTGCGGTGAACTGAGCGTTGTAACGTACCATCCGGTTGAGCTGTTTAGCTTCTGCACCTCATTTCCATTTGTTTCGCCCCACAACATTTTTCATTAGCTACAGTGTAATTTGCGTACTTTTTGTCGAACTTCGTTCGCAGTCTGTTCTACTAAGATCCATTTCAACACCATAACTTGTTTCAAATCTCCAAGTCACACTAAGCCAGATGTCTGTAGAAAGTGAAATCTGACCATATTACTCCGAATTTCTAAACAAAATGATTTATAGGTTCATTTCGTTAGACAACTGTCGTTCGGGGAGTCAGCGCTGACGACCACTTCTTCTCGAACTCAGCTTTAAATTAACGTTATTCATACTTCTAGTTCAGTGCGGGGAAAGACTGTCATAGTAGATGACGGTATTGCGTTCGCAAGTTCTACTGTTTTATATCGAAGCAAAGCAATTTTGTGTTGCTAAATTCTTCGAATTAAAGTTTCTTCTGCTTTTAAGTCCACGCAAAAATCGTGCTGACTTAGACATAATAGGCTAAGTTTAATAAAGAATTTAAACACAGAACTCATAGTGTGTGAAACTCTGTTCGTATCGGTTTTGGTACGTTGCCACTTTGATTGATCAAAATCGTTTAGTGGTGGAAAGGAAATGTCAACGTAGACACAGTAACCTGTAAACGAAGCCAACTGAGAGTGCAACAATGACTGAACAAGCAAACGGATGAATAGTCATATCATCACACTAGTCGCTTATCAGTCAAAAATCTTCGTTGGAAATAAAATAACGCAGCCCGTGCTGACCAAGACAAGTAGGTCGAATATAAACAAAGCGTACCGACATTGTACGAAAGCTCGGTAGTTTCCAGAAAAAATATATGGTATGTTCAGACAAGAAAACCAGAACGAGTTACAAATTTCCAAGCCGTTGTTTTGTATGAAGTTTGTAGCTGTTACCTACCAGGTTTGTTAGGAATGCAAATCAATATGACTGTATGGTGCAATGAATGATATATCAACAATCACATTAGGGCTTACTTGTACGATTTATCTTACTGGCAAGCAAATTTTCATCTATGGCTTCTGGACTGTGGGTCAAGCCGTCCGGTCTGTATACCACACGTAATATTTACTTGTCAAGTTACAAACGACCTACTGTGACTTTCTATATCCACATGCAGTTCACTTATCCAACAAGGTTGATGCAGAAATAAAAATTAACTAGTGTTCAGGCGGTTTACCCGTCACTCTTCCCTCATCTCTGTTTGGTTTTGACATCAGCGCTGTCGAAACACTGACCCGCCTATGTATAAGTCTCGACTGAACACATTTCATCCATTCATATACATATAGATTTACATATATACACGTATGTCAACATCAGTTTGGGAGCAGTTTTAGTCTATCATCAAGCCGAGTTAATCAACCCTATTTAAGACAACCTGCAAGGTTTCACTGTTACTTCTTCGGAACTCCTTTTTAATTGCTTTCCGCTGCGTACTTGCACGAAGGTTTTTTGCCTGCCTCCGTGTATGTTAAAACAATTTCCGTCTACTGTCTCATAAGTTACTACAATCTCCGACGTTAATTTGAATATCAGTTTCGTCACGAAACGGTCCTGTTGTTTACTGCTCTCACTTAGTTTTAATTGTCTCCATTTCACACCTTGTGCGTACAGGTAGACGTGATTAAAAGCTGTTGATAAGAACGAGCAGATTTTGTCGAATACCGTAGGTTTGATTTATTGGTCACTACGTGTGATGAGGCGGCAACGTTCCCAGCAGGTGGTTTACTGCTGATCTTGACAATCATGTGGAAGTTTAGTCTGATCTATCAGGCACATGTTTTGTCTGGATTCATCTAACAGAAAAACAAGCTTCTAACTCAGTCCATACGACACAAGCGAGAATTATACCCTAAAAAATTCTCTGGTGATTTCCCGGATCTGCTGTAATATTACGTGAATAAAGCGTCGCGATGAGTACAATTCGTGTTGATTGAGTTTACTGCTGTAGGTGAATTGTTTTAACTGCTATTGACTAACAAAGTGCTATCGATCAAGTGAACCCAAGTTATAACATCCGTTTACTTCATGGTGGTCACCTGTTTCCACGTGATCGCGTAAGCCTTGTTGCTTGCACCAATACAAATAAATCAATACTCAAGCAACCAATATGAAAGAACAAACTATGGCAGCCTATCCGATTCTACTCGTGTCCGAAATCAATGTGCGTAGGCGATGCAAAAACGGTTCAGTAATCAAGTGCCTGGTAAAGGATACTTTCCAACCGTGGACTTATAGTTGTAAAGGTGTACATTGTGCCAACTTAAAATTGTCATGATTTACTACTTATAAACTACTTTTAGTGGTTGCTAGACAAGAATTCGGTTGTTATAAATGAAACAGTACTTATATTTGACCACAGATTTTTCATTCAGCTGGACCATTTAGCCAACCCTTTGAAAAGTGATAAACTCACTCCAGCTTTCCTCTCGATTGTGATTATGGGTAATATGTCACGTTGTCACAATCGAGGCTTGATCTTTAGCCATGCTTTCCTGTGATAACTGTGTGGACTACTGTTTCGTTGACCTCACAATAAGCACGATGGAATAGCCACGCCTAGAAGTTTAGCCACATTGGTCTGTGTGTAACGCTTGACTTTCCGGAATGTCTTTTGTTCAAACATACTAGCAGTCCTTTTGATCGTAATCCATAACCCCAACCTCAGCACTTATCAGCCAAGTTAAACAGTGAATAATGTGCTGATTACTGAGAGACAGTCAAAGAAATGGTCAAAGAAAATGTGTAAAAAATATCAGATTTCATTTGTCCGATGTATTCACAATTTTAAGTAACAAATCATTATCTCAGTGGTATTGTGAAACTGCGATTGTTCGTGTTAAGAACATTTTTATAACAGCAGACTCAGATTCGTTACTATGAGTTGCTGATTGGACGAACGCATGCACTGAGACACAAGGATGAGAAGATGAGGTGTGTCGGTTGATATGATTTTGTGCGTTTTTTCCAGCTACAAGCATTTTCTATTGAATGGGCCACGTTATTAACGAAACGCAATAGGGCAGAAAAAAGGGATAAGTATCTCCAGGTGTAACTTATCAATTGTTATTCTAGAAACGTGTACTAAACGACATTTTTCATTGTAATTTGTTTTGGAACATCCAGTCAAGCTACTGTATGCAATAGATACTACTTTAAACAGTTTCAGTAGATACCACCCCTGCCTACTCAAAACCAATAAAATGCAGACTAACTGAACGCTCCAGGTTGTATCTGGCTACTGAATAAGTGACTCTACTTTTGGCTGTTGCGAAATTCGTGTAGTTATCCATGATTCAACGTTTATACTATCTTGCAAACAGTGCTGGCTTATGCTCAGTGGATATGTAGAAAAGGATAACAGCCCATAGTCGTTTTTTGATCAACGTGACAGCGTATATGAACGGCAAGAGTCATTATCTAGAATAGAAACGAACTTCAAAATTCCGGGTTCCCGCCGTACTCGAACCAGTGACAGAACTAGCACGGCTAATAGTAACAAACGTTTCTTACTGGTGGAGTTAAAAACTTTACACCCTGTTTCTGTCACTAGCCCAAGTCTAACGAAGCCTAAATTCTGAACGGTTAGGACGTTTCCAACCTATCAACTCTAATAAGTCGCTTATCAACGATGCAACTGATTCTGATTCATTTTGATTGTGCGCGTGAGAGCAGCAATTTGTCTGATCTATCAGTCGACCACCTTGTTTGGTTTCCTAGGCCCCACACATAGTAGTTAAGTGTTAACTTATGTTGTCACCAATGTTAACTATCATGTTCGGATTCTAATTGTTGTGCGCAAATATTTAAAGGGTTAAACTTATTTCAAATGTTTTAAACGTACAATTTTTGATGGGCGTTGTAAGTCACTCCTTTTACGACTGGTATGCATCTTGTTTACATCTTATTCGTATAGATGGACACAATCTGTTTAGAATTGTCAAGGTGCCCTAGTTGTGAATGATACAGTTTGAACCTCTGATTACAATTTTCATACTACTCATCCTAAAACTGGACTAGAGATCGAACGGAAAAGAGATTAGATTCTTAACACAAAAGTCGTCAGTTCGTTTCTTCATTAGGTCTCTACCTACCCGATGAGTTCAGAAAAGGAAAACTGGTCACGTGACACGTTGGTTTTATGACGAGCGTCAGGTAACCTTATGACTGGTTTGGTTCATAATTTTCGAAGGCAAACTGTGGATATCATGGAAAGCAAAACAGCATCAATAACCTTTTCTTGTTGATTACTGGCTAAGACCGTAATTATTATTCCATAAAGGTTACCGGCAAACTTCCGATTCCAAACCCAGTTGTTAAACTTGACGAAAGTAACTTGGTATTCTGTGAGAATTGCGGGCTTACCTTAGCACTGTTTATTTAGGAAAAGTACACTTGAAAAATCGAATGTTTTTCGCTCTGTGGAGACTATTGGGTGGGAGGTAAACACCAACTGAAGTTAGTGCATTCGTATGGTGGAGATCAACAATTGCCTTCAACTGAATAAAACGACTACAAGTGAATAGTGCAGACACTCGAAATAACACAGTCCACTAATTGCACTTTCCTTGATCACAGTACATTCCACACATACTTGGCCATCCACTGTTGATAACTTCCTACAATACAGAAAACCTCATTAAGGTAAAAAATATATAAAGGCAAAATATTACTAAGATATTTCCATTTTTTATCACCACACGTAAGCAATCTCGTCTAGAGTGTCAACACAGTTGTACGTGTCTGGCAACAATCCCATTATGGAATAACCTGGTAGTTCTAATGAATCATCTCCGGATTGAACCGGTCATTAAACTTGAGCAATGTACGGTTTCACAGAACTGATTCACTAACGTTTTCTACGTTTCATTATTTAACAGGCTTGCTCGAATTCTGTTTTTTTTCTTAAACCACAAAAATATTCAAGACATGTTTTTAGTGTGTTACTAATGTTTCGCTCAAGGTTATCTATAGTATCATTCATACTCAAACAATCTGCATACATTTTTCTATAGTGTGGTCAATTTTTGACTTCGGAAAATAAAACAACAATCTGCTCTCAAATTCACTTAGGGGCAGCTCAGGTGTTGCATTCATTTTCCTGTTTGTTTAGGTTAGCACAACTACATTTTCGTTGATCTCATTTTTCTCTGTTAGAAAGCTCATTCAAAGAGGATTCCAGTAACACACTCGTTAAGACCATGGTATGCCTACATAATAGGCAAAATCTGATTAGCTCTTGATGTTGTTTGAGAGGTCAAAACTATCATGGCATATTTGGCCATAACTGGGTTTTCCGGTAATCGTCTTTTCAAATAATAACTGGTCCTCAAACTAACGAAATATAATCCCTTGCCGCATTCTGTACACAATTGTGATAATGCAGTAAATTGATTATAAGTAAAACGTTTCAAGTGTAATAAATGTCGTATTTTCATTGAACTTCGAATTCCACCCGACTAACTTCACTTACATTGTTAACACTTATCGTACATACCGCAATTTTCAATCATACTGTCTTATCCACAGATGTATATATGTTTCAGCTGGTCAGCATTCATCTGTACGGAAAACCATTAGGTAGTCTATAGCATGAAGGTTGTACTGAGAACGGAACGCAATCAATGTGCTCACGAATTTTGTCAAATATCTACTAGATGTAAATGAAATGAACCTCTGGATGTTCAGTAGAAGGGTGGTGTGGACAATACTGATTAGCAAAGATCTGGCGTTAATTGTGTGAGAGAAATGTGTGGAGGTCATCAGATTACAAATATCAAATCTCCTTCGAATTGCAAATACACATCTGGCTACTTAGCTCTTGAAACAAAAGGTATATGAAACCTATGGTTGTTACAACGAAGCACTGTAATTACCTGCCAAGCACCTCACGAGGTGTGCTATGAACCTTGTTGTTTTTGACGGGAAGAAAGTTCTGCGCTTCACAACATCAATTTTGTGGAGGGTATTCGATTGGCATAGTCACACGGTTTTTTGTCTTCAAAAATAGTTTAATCGTGAGCCTTTTAATGACAGCAAAAGTGGATTTTTCTGGTACACCTGTTTAATGAGTTGAGTTCGTTCAAGAATGAATCAGTGTAACATAAACCGATGAGAGTAGAAGCTGATGTCCATTATTTATGTCCATCAATGTCTAATCTTAGAATGCGAAACTACGAACTGATTTTAGCATGAATTTGACAACTGATGGCGATTTCACTTGTGTGACACAGTCCAAAATCCTTTCTCGAATTCTTTGCTCTCCAGAAGCCACTGATATTTATTATTTAAGTGCAACATATCCACAATACAAATACACCCAAAGCGACGGGTCGTACTAACTATCCTCCTTTCCTCAGATCCGAGTGTCTGTTTATAACAAGTTTCAGTTTATTTTTTAAAACCTTCGTCAAAGTAGTCTGTGATTAATTAATATCTTTTGAGATGACCAAAATATGTTGTAGCCAAGATGTGGACAGAAACGTCTAGTTTCTGGGTGTTACCTAACGATCGTGCCTCGGATTCTTAAACTTACATAGTGACCTGAAATAATCCAATTGAATCGGAATTCCGCAACTAAAAAATTGCTTTTTCTTCGTGAGAGGTTCAATTATAGAGCAACTGTGAAGCAGAACTCTACAATCTGTTCTGTACTGCCAATATTGGACCAAGCCTGTCCGATCTTCAGAGTGGAGTGAAGTGAGATAAAACCCGCCAAGCCAGGCAGACCTGGCAATCACGTACGGAAACTGTCAGTTATAGTATCTTGAGCAGCCTGATCAGTCGCATTGGTGGCCTGGAATTCGACACAACAGGTGAAGTTTGAAACTTGAGTGGATTTTCCGACGTGTACATGAAGACGTTGGACTACTGATGATTTTGGAAATTGCTGCCCAAAAGTGCGGAGTTGGATGTTCCACTGTCATGAAATTAATAACATGTAGCCAAGGAATTGAAGGCGTAACTTAAAATAACAACGGTATTCACGTTAGGTTGTTAGAATGCACTGTCGGGTTCTGTTCCGCAGATAACTCATTTCAATTGAAAGGGTTATTATTTGTCTATGGCAAATGGTGTTTTCATTGGTGACGACCATTCTACAGGAACTAGTTCAATTTACTGTTACATTTGAGGGGATAACCAAGAGCTTGAATGATCCGTTTTCAGTCTTCATTAAGTTTATTTATCTAATTCCATATTTTCGCCTGGGCAGGTTATTTTGATGGTACAACGAAACAGTTAAATTAGCAGATTCTAGCTTATAACCCAGTCTGTTTAGCTAACGACTCACTTAACTCACCCAAGTTACAGTCAATCAGGTGTTTGAAGCGCTGTGCTACATACCCTGGTACATTTTTAGGTACCAGAAATCTTTACAGGTTTTACAAAACTCAATTCGAAGGCTACCCGGAATGACTGAAGAACAGGGTACCCACCTTGCGTGAAAGTTCGTGTCCTTTTCATTTAACTGTTTGTTGAAGGCAACATGTATCCAAACATCTCAATCCCTCCTCTCTCCTCTCTTTTGTCAATCTCAGTATGAAACTTAACCTAATTCCATACAAGTTTCTAAACTTTCAACATTGTTTGTTTGGCTCAATCTCCGGTTTTTCAATGCCCATTATACATTACACTTCATAGACGTTTGGTTCTCTTGCAATTTCTCTTCATTTCGTAACTGTAAAATTTGATAAATGAATTGCTCGGAAAGACATCGTTCTTCAAAACTATGATTCTAGTGATGTGAAAATGTCTGATCAGCTAGTAAAACCCACAAGTGAGTTTGCTTAGGTGATAGATTTGCATTTTACCATTGTTTACAAAAGGTTTTTGGGAAATTTATTACAAATGTACTGAAGTGCCCACTGGAGATCCTACCAAACTCACAGTCCGTTTTCTTCAAGTATCTGGTAGAGATGGTCGCTTGCTTACCGCTTCAACTTCCTGCTTAAAACCATGTCCCTCCGTGACTCACCACAGAAATGATGACATTTCAGTTTATGAATGTAATCTAACTCCACAGCAAAATGCAAACAGTCTGTAAGTTATTGTGTCCGAAAATAAACACGTTCAACCTAGTCTTTGAGTTCTAAAAGAAGTCTACAAGGTTTATCAATATTGCGCGAACACTTTTGCCGGACACTCGTCGACGGCGTGAACTACTTTATTCAAAATAACTTATTCTGAAAATAGCCTTTGTTGAGAGTAGTTTCAGTGGTTAGCTTGTTCTGAAAGTTCTTGAAATAGTTAGTTTATTGTAAGGGGTTAGCTGGCTGATTTTTCGAAATTATGTTAAACAGAACTCTCCCTTTAACATTCTTCAAATCTGTAACCATTGCTTGTTCTAACTCGTGCCGAATGGTCTAGTTTTTGGTAGGTTAGACAAACTTGCGATTACCACGTTTTTGAGCCCGATTCAGTGCCGGAGGCTATTGAACGATTGCCAAATCTCAGTGGAATTCTAACTTACAACACTTAATATATAAAACTCGGTAGAGTGTAATGAGAAAACGCAGTTACTTAAAATGTTTGTATCGTCCCGAATTTTTCTGCTTGTTAATGGAAACCTCAGCGGCTGATGCATTCAGCATTTAATGTTCACACCACGTAATTAAGTGATAATTTGCTGACCTAACTGCTAGCTAATAGTCCTTTATAAATGAGATTGAACTCAACTCTGAAACTATTGCTTTCAGTTAGGCTACTGTAACACAATTTGGATAGTAAAGGAAATCCAGTGAAAAAACAGGCAATCGGCCAACGGGATGCCAACGGAACGAAAGTGTGTGCACTCAGCGGCAAAAGTATGCGACCATCTAATACTTATCAATATTTATCTCATTGTTAGTGAGATATTACTCATTTCTTAAGGAAAGATACGGCATACCTAACTATGAGGAATGATTGTGGCAACGTTACGCAGTCGCTCCAGGTTGCTTTGTTACCGTCACGCTAAGGCCTTGACCTAACTTTGGCGTCTCACATGGGTGCCTGTTGTACTGCGAATTGGATATGCGCCGTTGTCCAGTGAACATTACCGTTACCAGGCCGCTTTGTCTGTAGTTTGGACCTGTACACATTGGTATGTGATCAAACTCCATGGTAACCGTACCATGGTTCTGTTCACTTCAATCAACTAAGAGGTGTGGTGACCGGTTATGAAAGTGGAATATTTCGCTGTTCCAATAGATTCACCTGAGCGTTCATGAGACCTCGGGGATCCAGCAGTGCCCGCAAGCGTTGCTTGATCAAAGCACTTCATATAATTTCTTCTACACAGGATGAACAATCAGTAGTTTCTCAGCTCTCAATGGAACGACTAGTGTTCCAGAGTTCAAGTTGGCATTGAAGCTCAATACTGGCAGTTAACTCATATGACAGATGCTAGAACGCTGCGCGTTTGAAGTGATAGAAATCGAACAAAACCAGTTTGCTGAATCATCAGCGGCTTCTTTGACTATTTGCTAAGACACATTTTCATATACTCATCAATGATATTTTGTTTGGTTCATTGGTGGGAAGAATATCTGAATGTGATCAAGACATCTATGTAGTGTGCAAAAAACAGGATGTGGACACTCGCTAAATCGCTATCATTAGTTGCTAAATGATCGTTTAGGGTTACTGGCAGCTTTGAAGCTAGCCAACTTGAGTAAGTCATTCGCTGCTTCAAGTTACAAGTTACTGATCACAGAGAAGGAGCCATTTATTCCAGAGATTACGGTTTCGGACAAAATAACTTGCTGTTGTTGCCCAAACGTCGTAAGAAATGTGCATGCGTACGAAGATGTCGAGGTGTACACCACGACAGTCAAGACAGCAGTTGCTTTGAGGAAGGTGTGAGAGGACACTTGTTCCAAAATATCACACTTTATTATAGGAAATGTGGTGAACCCAAGGTATAGTAGTTTTGTAGCAAATTAGGGAACACAGAACGACTTTATATTTTTGCAGCGGCTAGTTTTATTATCCTGATATTTAAAAATAGTTCAACTTAGATGTTAATGGTATTATTTTTCTCTCGCGAATTATGATTGCTGTTTACTTGATGGTTGGCAGTAAAATGTTGCATGATTTACATAATCATTTTATCGCCTACTGTACCTGCATGTCACTTCCTGAAAGTTAACAAACCACTTTTCTACTGTCCTTTGTAAGCCATTATTGATCGATGAGTATTTGAGAGACATGTAAATCCATTATCAGCAGCGACTATATTTTCCAGACAACTCTGTCTTCCTCGTAATCAAACTTATAACCATAAATACTCAAGTCGACACACATTAAGGACCATCCCCGATTCAGAAATAGATTTTTCTGATCGGACGTTTAGTTGCCTGTTGACAAAATCTGAGTGAGAGAAAGTGAGTAGTCCCCATTTTTCGTTGCCGTTGTCCGTCACATAAACAACTTTACTGATAAACTGCGGTTGCTGTGCACCGAGTGACATTAATCAACATACAACGTATCTTATTCATAAATTGTGAAGGACTCTGATAATTGCTAATGTAGATTTAATGCCACTCACACCAGCCGACCAGTTAAAAACAACCGGTCTGTTACTTTGCCACTTCTTAAAAATATCTGGGCAATCTCAGTCTCACTAGTAATCGACTGTTTCCTAACGTTTGAATACGTGGACGTGGTCACACTTACTTGGACAGTCGACTGCAAGTTTGCTTCGTAAGCATAGGGGCAACCTTGGATTCTCAGCTAGGCACATACCAGTGACGAAGATTTGACCCTGAACGGAGCTCAGATTTTGAGTTTGTCTCACCGTGAATCAACCAAAAGAGCTTTACAGGCTTACGACATCTTCTGTCAGACATGAGTGGGCGTAAAGCGTACTTTATGCGTTGAGGCCTACTCACGTGTTCTTCGCTGACTGTCACTAGTAAGTAAAGTTTTCGCCATTTAGTTCGGAAGCAGGCCGTGATTGACAAAATTGTGTTTCGTATTGATTTACTGGGACTTCGTTTCGTGCATATTTGTAATTTTCTGCTTCACAGTATCGATGTGGCGCCTTGATCTTCGGTGTTCGTTTGCGGCAAAATACTTCACTGAGTGCACAAAAACAAAGTTGAGAACTCTTGTTAACTTTAGAAGATAGGAATTAAATTACTCCTGAAATTGAATCCAATATTAAATCCGCATGTAGGTGATTAACTCACAAACTTCGTGGGGCTTCAGTTATATCAGAAATACTTATTTCAGGAAACCTGTGTAGATAGAATATGATGGATCATTCTTTCCATGGACTTTTCACATATAGCAAACACTAGAACAAATTACCGTAAAAAGAGATCGTAGAAACTTGTAAGGAATCTCCGACGAATCTTCAATACCCATAATTCGTCAGATCTTAAAAAGTGTTGCAGTAACCTACTGTTAGGTAGAACAAATTACTGTAGTGTATACTAACTGCAAAATTCCTGAATATGTGATTTGCTTGGGTGACTTATATGAACCATTGAATTCTTTATGTACCGGCGAACATATCATCGAGATGAAATCGTCCATTTTCTTCGTAAAATTATCCAGAAGGATTATTAGGCAAAGGTGGTGAATCTGTTAGGGTACCTGGCTTTAGTTTATAGAGCAGGAACGGTATGTATAGGTTTTTCCGAGTACGTTATCCTTGAATCAGTTTGCAATGGCTTAACTGGAGTCTACAGGCTAGCCGCAGCCGGTTTTCAGGTGCCACGTTCTCATTCTCCGTCAGGCAATTAGTGACTGGGATTTGTGTTTCCAGTGTTATTCACGGTTATTCAGGCGACGAGGGTGTCCAGATGAGCGGCGCATCAGGACACTAGGGCGGACGGTTGTGAGGAGAACACCGTAACAAGAGGACAAACTAGTCGTCCTTCCTTTTTAATGTTATTATTGTGTGAGGTCAGTAAAGCTGTTTACAGTCAAGAAGAAGATTGCCGGGGTGACTGACATTCTTGTTTAATAAACTACGTGAATAACACAGTCTCCTTCTGGGTGATACGCTGCATCATTTTGGCTTTGAGGAATTGTTCAGATAACTACCATAATTAGTTAACCAACTACTTAGATTCGCGATGAGAGAATTAAAGATTTCAAAATGAAACACAAAGGGCTTACAATGCAGGGCTGTTGAGGTATACTTGGGGTGAACGTTCTAAAGAACTTGGAACTTAGTTTTACAAGCACCGCTCCAAACATTTTGCTAAGTGTTAAAAGTGTGTTTTTCTAACAAGACATTATACTAAACTAGGGTGCTGCCTAGATGAACGGAAATATGGCGGTTCATGTGTAAAGGACTTAGAGACATAATAGCGTAGGGATTTCTGATTTCATTTACTGCCGGTGGACAGCGGACCTGAAATCTAGCGTGTGGGACTCACTTACCACATAGCTCTCTTAGTTTGTATGGCGTCACTTATCTGGACACTGTTTTCCCCTCAGTGACCGTGAATAACAGTCAAAAGACGAACTCCCGTCTTTGACTGCTGAACGTCCAGTGGAAAAGCTGAAGTTGAATACTGATCGCGACTAGTTTGTGAAATCCAACAGATCGAATAAGAACTTCGACTAATTCACAGAAAACAATTTGAAAAAGGCCTGACATCATGTTCTGCACCATGGGCTGAAACTCATGCGACAGGATGAAGAGGTGCACGTCAAGTTAATCAGTCCCCATTAAGTACTGGTGAACAGTTGTTAAATGCGTTTTGTCAGCGCAGCATGACTTAAGCGTGTGGGATCTATGATTGTCGCTAGCCAGTAAGTGTGTAGACTTTAAAAGTTCCTGACTTTACAATGGAGTTAATTTTGCGTTCGTGTTCGTCGTGGGACGTACTGCTTACTTCGGCTAAATTTTTCAGGTCGACTAAATATTTGCAAGGGGGAATAAAAGTTGACCCTTCTATTTGTCGTGCTATGGGACATCAGTCTTTAGTATAACTTTTGGGTATAAGGATGACAAACAGCGTTTGGCATCCAGTACTAATGCAGAAGTGACAAAAATGGTGAAAAACCTGGATTTCAGCGGGATTTGAACTGGTAACAGGAATACCATCCACAGTTGCGGCAAGCACTGCATTAGCTGACTCACGAAGTCACACCGACATCTCCGACATTGCAAATTTGGTCATTGTCATTTTTGCGCTCAACGATGGTGTCGGTGGATTCCGCTAGGAACTCCTTAATGAATCCTGCAGGGATAGTTAATCCTGTGGACCATTTAGTGTGGTCTATATAGGACAATAAGATGGTTAGATGACTATGTCAAAATGGAGTATTTCGGAGCTACTGAAGTGACTTCGGGGCTTAGTACGCAAGGCGCTTGTTGCATTTGTAGATAGTGATTCTTTCGTTGATTCGAATCTAGCCGAAGCCCACATGTTTTGCCACTGAGTCTCTTCTAAATTCATAGGACGGTATTAGGATCATCGGTGTAGTTTGGAATAACCGGAAATTAACAAGTTTCAGACTTCTCTCTATAACACTGTTAATTAGAACCTGTTTGGTGTAGAGAGGCTTTCATTTATAAGCTTATCCGTGCAAATGGTGTCTTCAAAACCGTGGCAAGGAACTTAAAATCGGTTCCGTTCATTCGATTTCTCCCAAGCTAAAAGCCGTTTACAGTCAGTAGACTAGAGTCCATGTGTAAAGTCTGTCATGCTGTTAAGAGGAGATGACTGATTCTCTAGTTTGTTGTTTCTCCTGAGCAGAATGAACATTTTGGTTGAGGACTTGTTGTAAACAAACATTGTCTTGCGTTTCTGTTACTTTGTGTTATTACACCAAAGTATTGGTCCCCAAACCTTTTTCAGTGTATTGTTACCCAAGTTTCCAACGTGTCGCACCATCTTACCACCTTATTACTTCACACAAAGTACTCGTCTTTTTAGATTTCTAAACTTGAAATCCTCACTCAGCGTTAATTATATTAACACAAAAGTCATGATAGTGACTATCGATACTTTAATACGGGTGCAAAAATCATTTTTACAGCTGAGTTTTCGCACTCTTATTAGCCAAGTAAAAGTGGGTTGGAAGATGCGTTGAAGCCTACAGTCTCTTTGGTTAGAAGTTCGAATAACGATTCTCCGTTCATATTATTCCGAGCCACTCCCTTATCTATTCACATCGCCAGAAGCTGACAAGTGCAAGATCTGTTTGAGGAATTAAGGTTGTGTAATTTTGAATGAGTCCTGGGATAACGATCGGACTGCAAATGAAAACCATACGTTCTATATTGGAGGAAGTCTGAGGCAACGATATGTGTTAGGTTAAACTATAGACATTGCGTTTATTTTGCTAACGTTAGACACGTACACTGAGAGTGTTACTAAACATTTCATTTCGCTTTCTGTCCAGAAGAACCACTGGTCTATGAGGATTCCCTTCTGCCTTTCTGTTGATTGTCCTCTCGACATAAATTCAACATGATGTTCGTCTCTGGTATTGAACCAGATCGTTATATACCTTCTGAATGATCACTGTTATTTTTATTGCGAATTATGTTTTCGATTTTTGCAACATGCCCTATAAATCGATTCCAGATGCTTTCATCCGGATTGACCTCCTGAGCTGCAGCTAGTTTGCATTTTGGTAGCCAGTTACTACAGCAATTTGCTCTGAGATGTATATATCTACACATGTACATATATACATATGTACATATATATATATTCACATATATGCACATACACGTACACATATATATGGCTGTACGGCTGTAAGATTACGTGTTAATAAAGGTGTTGAATTTAAATCAAATGGAATGGAGTTTCATATACCCGAAAGTAAGTAAATATTTCGTACCTCCAGTAAGGGGGATTACACTGACATTTGTTAACGGCGAAATTATACAAGATATTGCACAGCCACTACATACGGTATTTTACCTTAGGTCAGTGAATTTCTAGCCGAATCATTTAAAAATACTTTCAACACATTCTAGGATGCCACCTCATAGTTCAGTCATTATGGTAAATTTGTCTGAACTTTTGGAAATAGAATAATGGCTTTTGGAATCCTATGGTCGATTATCTTAGCGTAATGTCTTCGGTAATTTTCCGACTTACTGCCTAACATACTTTTCCTCAAATATAACCCACGCGATAAAGCTCTTCTTGTCTTTCGCCTGTAAGTTCCTCCCTCCAGAATTTCCTACTGTTGTACGATGAGGCTTTTAAGCTGTAACCTGCTTACTAATGATGCTTTCTGGTTTCTTTGAGTGCTGTTTCGTTTCCCAGTGGTAAACCACCCCACACACCTTGTTGAATTTTCCTCTTTATCAACACCCATTTGTTGCAAATGTCCTGGCACTGTTCGTTACCGAACGTCAGTTGCAGACAAAGTGAGACAAACGGATTTCCGTGGTTCACTACTCCATGCATAACTGTTTAATTAATCGGCGATGACAAACATATTAAGAACTCTTTTGTGCAGGTAAACTGTTTCTCAGTAAGATATGTCACTTTTGTTCTCCTGTGGAAAAGACCTTTATCGAGTTAAGCAAACTTTTGGCAAATGCGATTGAAATCCCGATAGTTTTTATGTATACAGTACTGTATCAATATTTGTTGTGAATAAATTCGGACTTTCCAGGGATTCGCTTGGGACTTAAAAGTGCAACTTAGGTCAGCCGTCAAACAGTGAATATATGCAATATCTGAAGGAAAAATCCTGTGCAATTTCCTGGTCACTATAAACGATAATATCTCTATTTACTAGCAACGTTTCCAGGCACAAATCAAGCTCCGGATTCAGCCTGGTAGGGACCAGTAGCTTCACATCTCCACATATACGGCCAACTGTCGTTTTGTCACTTGTAAGCACGCCTTAAACGTTGTTGTAAGTAACGAGAGCCTGTAGGTACTTCGGTGCAGTATGTCAATTTATAACTCATTTCGTATGCAAACGATAGCTCAAGATGGAAGTAATAGCTTGAATAAGCATGGAATTACAATTGTAGAATGGGAACCAAATGACCTTATTTCCGGTTTTTCTGGAGACCATACAACTGTTGAAATGCGCTTGGGCATACGTTGAAAGCTAGCCTCTTAAGAAACCTCTAAATAGTTTACTGTTGTCGGACATGAATGGTGAAAGTCGCTCACATAAATAATATGGGGTTTCGCAAAATTTGCGATCGCTTTTATGAAAATTTTCACTAATTCTTTCAAAGCAGAATGGTATTAAATAAAATCATTACTGTCACATTCATGGTCTGTGCCAGAACTTGTAAAGCAACGTTCGTTTTGTCCCGTAATTCTGTACTCACATTATATGTTTGCATAAATTAATGTAAACTTTGACGAAGTTTTTCCCATCTCACTTGTATTCGATATTGTTGAAAATCGGTTAAAACGTTCGATAATCACAAACCAGTTTTCCACCTTTTTTGGTATGATCTTTATTCTAATGTGTTAACTTTTCTGATTTGATCAACCGCTCGCGCAAAATTACGTTAAACACTGACGTTAGCACTATATTCTCGGCGACCTGTTATTGAGATTAGTGGAACTTATGTGATGTTATTTACCAACAATTTCAAAATATTGTTAAAAAACCAACATCTATCTTCTTGATGTTATTAGTCGCAACACCGTCAACTGGCTTTGCGGTAATTCAAACCTAGTTGATTGACTTTTGCTATCACATGATTCGGTATACTAATGGCATACAAAGTACATGGTACGACAGCCATAGAACTGGATTCAGGAAAATTTTAAAAGCACATTTTTATAGTTGTTTTCAAGGTATTCGTAAGCGTGGAAGCACCTGACTAGAGAAAAGCAGACATTTCAGAGTTATTCTGAATGTGTTCAAAAGGTTTCATTTGTTCGATAGTTTAGTTCAGGAGCTTTGTGTATAGAAATATTTCCTATGTTCTTCGGGGTTGAACTGAATAAAAACAAATAACTTGATACGACTTGTAAATTAAACTAAGGAGATTCAATATTCTACATGATGTTAGGTTAGAGTAGATGCGTTTCGAGTATTTATGTGATTTTGATGTCAGCATAATATATGTACACGAGGATAACAGTAGTGTGGGACTGAGCTAAGCGGTTGGCCAATCGACTAAAGTTGAGCATTTAAAAAATATGTCTAAACACATAAGCCCCACTAAACACTGACTTAAGCGAAAATGAGTTTACTCCTCTACGACGCTACCATTTTTTGTCATGAGTCCTCAGCAAGAAATATATAAAATGTACACATTGTGCAAACAGAGGCAGACACTAAATGCACAAACGTACATTCAAGCCACCTTTTACGATTTTGAGACCGCGACAACACGATCGGTTACTACAGTAAGTTCAATGAACCGAAAGCTGGGTGCCGAATTTGAATCAACGAGGCTTTGTTGAATGCCGGTACTTTCGGTGATCGAATGTGTAAAATTCCTTTGAATTTCCTGAATGCGTCAAATTAGTGAAATGGATTCTTGGGTTGTTTGGCGAACAATGACGATATTTAGAATAGCTCGCACATAAGCTAAATAGTATTACATTATCAACAAGTTTAGTCATTCTTGGACGTTGTCTGTTAATTCCAGACATGGGGTTCCACCTATCCTGTCTGAGCTGACGTCGCTGCAGATGCAAGTGAACTGGTACACAGCGTGTAACAGAACATTTAGATCGTTAACTGACAAACATAAATTGATGAAATTAATATCAGAATATCGTGCACTGTGAGCATCAGACACGTGAGATCCAGCTGTGCACTTCTTAATGTGGTCATAAACGTTGAAATCCATAGAGATATGGTGTTTTGCCATAAAAGTTGAGTTTCACCAAGTGTATTTACAAGCAGGTCTTTTGATGTGATCATTTCTTATGCGTGAGAGTGTGAAGTGAGAAGTTACGTATAAACCGACACAATTTTTCTATCGCAAATATCTATGATTGATAGGAATAAAAATCAAATCGTTTTCAAAAGATTATCCTTCTTTAATTTGTGCGGCTAAGTTCCAGGCGAGACTGTAACACACATCAGGAATTATTCGTATATCAATTCAAAATTCCGGCATATTTCTTTTACGATAACCGGTAGGTGGATAATGCGGACGAAAAGTTGGCGTAATATGCAAAAATATGATTAAATTGATTGTTTTGGGTCCACTGCACCTACTTCTTTCTCAGCTCACTTAACTGAGGTTTTTCGGTGGCGCTCCCATAAGAGAGACTGAAACTGTCATGATTCACCACTGATCTAGTGTTGCTCATTTTTACAAACTTATGAGTTAGCTTGCATTTAGCACTAAGATGATCCACTTGTCGTTAGTACTTCTACAAGTAGTTCGAAACTGTGTACTGAGAGAGATCATTTAGGGATGATTTTTGTCGAAACCACTCTGTCAATTTACAAACTATTGAGAACGTGTTTTCTTCCAAACGAGAGTGCCGGGCGCGTTAATCCTCTAGCCTATTAACGTACCTAGGCAGTCAGTGAATAGGTATAGCTCCAGTAGTCGTTATATAGACCACATGCCATAAATCACATAGTGAATGCAGTTAAGTCTGTATAAACCTGGTCGGGAAAACTAATCTCGTTTCCACGAATTCAGACTGAAAATGACTCATATGAACATAAAATGTACAAAGACGAAGTAGCCTGCTTGAAAATATGACAAATCCAGTTTCCGGAATTCTTTTTGATTATGTGAAGAATAATTAATATGATGAATGATAAAAAGGCGATAATGCAGTTTGAAAGTTGTGTGGTTCCGTGATAATCAGAATACTGGATTGCAGACTAAAATTTCAGCGTAGTATAATAAGATTACACGGCCATTATTGATATGCTTCTTAACACTTGAATTAATGATCACCTCGACCGACAAGCTGGCTGGTGCGGTTATAATGCCTTAGATCCATCCGCAGAAAGTTTGTGACCGAAGATCATTTTTTGCGTTAATGTATTACATGTAACAACATACACAACAGAATTCAACTTGGACTCAGATGCGATAACTTGTGATTTATTACAAAGTTATCTCACTGAATCTTGCAAAATATGCATTTAACAGACATTTTCTGGTTGTTTTTGTACTGTTTTCACACAGGAATGTTTTGTAGTTGCAATGGCCGAAGTAAAATTGGATATCTGAAGCTTTCACTGGTGCGGTGCTGTGAGCATTTGGCCTTCAGTCGTTTGATGAGTTTCCACTCATAACCCCGACATCCACAATAATCCAAGATGAGAGACGTTCACTGTGTGTGAAGTTTGTGTGTGTAAATAACCAAACGTTTTTGTTTTGATACTCCTGTCATTTAATCGGACTCCGGTTTCAATGAACGAAAAAAGTAACTGTGAATTCTATGTCAAAAAACCGCAAACATTTTAGTGTTTGGTCACAATTGCACATTTATTCCCTAGTATATTACAAAAATGGTGTCATCGCTTTGCACTGTTTGTCGAAACACACAAATGTACACATGTAAATGGTTGAGTTTTTGCACTCTCTCCTATTCAAACTTATGCTTTAATTACTGACAAACGGTAGCTCGCCTGGGAACAACAAACGTTTGATTTTATTACTGGTAAGTTTGTTGCTAGGGCTTTTTGGTTGCTTGTACAGTTTAATTGTTGCCGATTATTTTGAACACAAATTTAATTAAGATTTATCCGTAGTTGGAATTCCAGCAATGTTGGCAATACTTCAGTCAATGCGACTGAAGGTCAATTAAATCTGATCGTTATACCTGAGGTGGTAAATCTGTAATTTTCTGACAGAAAATTACCTAGTAAACTGCTCTATTGTTCAGCGCTCGAAAGAATTACTATTCGGTGTATATTGAACAAACATGGGGTTTCCATCCGTCCCTCAATTTGCATCACCGGTAACTAATGACACACAAGGTTTACTATCGAGGTTTCTCATGAATTGGAAATAAATATTTTATCCTTATGGTACCTTGTGGTACACATCTGCTACTCTTGTTTGCTCACGTTCCATGTTTTTGTATATTCATACATAAGAAATTTAGCCGTCAGTTGGGTTTCAGTGTTTTCTAGTCAGTACATTAATTAACGTTGTTCGGGATGTTTTATTCGGCGTTAATTCCATGGACATTTGTAGTTTCTAATACTCACTATACTTTTAAAAGGATCAGTTCATCTAGTCAGCTTGTAGATATCTAGTGGAAAATAATGTAAACTAAACTATCAGTACCATAAATCTTGCCGTAGCTGCGAATAATTTTGAGACAGTGATTGAAAATGGCTAGCAGACTAGTTGTGTATGTGATACACCATCCAAATATTGGTGTTAACACTGGTGGCCACAAAATCTTTTAGAAAATGGGCTGCTGCGATCCGAGCTAACTAATCTATCTAATGACACTGGTTTACAAAACAAACGCGCTAATGCTGAACAACGATGAAGATTTCTGTCAGCTTCTACTTGGGTTTCATGAATAACCAATAAAATTCCAATGACGCTACTCATAGAATGCAGTAGGTAAAACACAAAATTCAGCCGTCTTAATAACTTCGGGAAGAAACAGAGAATGTCCCACACATATATTCGCACAGTTATGCATGTTCCGGAAAGACTATACCGAGTTATGGTATCACTTACTGTTGTCATAGTAATTTACAAATATCTGCTCAAATAAACTAAGACCATTTGTTTAACCTGCTCTGAGTACCTTCACGAAACACAACAAAGCTGTTTGCGTACTTTGTTTTCAGTACACCTTATAATCACAGCGGCGATAATGAATGCACAGAAGCATTTTGCAAATGCCACAGAGGTTGTCCTGTGTTCAGGCTGTACCCTGGTGCCGTAGTTGTTTGAGGCAATCATCCGTTCTCTTAGACTGACACATTATAACAGGCTTGTTCAAAGTATCTTTTGAGCCATTGTGGTCGTAGATGGCATAAATTACAATCTGAGGGGGACCGCGGCCACTCTTAATAATTAATGGAAAGAAGCCGTAACTCAGTCACATACACACCGCTTCGTTACATGATACTTACAAGACTGGTAACCAAGCGGACAGCAACATTCTGTCGTGAGGCGAAGGATAGCCGTTTTGATCCCTAGCTTGAACTGCCTTCAATTGATGAATCCGGTTTAAAAATGAGTTACAATAAGCATTTTAAATGTGCTCTTTTAGAATAATGGAACCAGATTTCGAAATGCATTTCCATACTGGGCCAGTTTTGAAACACTTTTCTTTCCATGTTATAGTCTGTAGCATGCAAGCAATTGATGAGTAATTCACAAATATATTTTACTCTCACGAAAGTTATATTTATCCTTCGGTCAAAAGTTACACTGTTATTTTTGAATCCAAGAAAAATGCTTCAGTATAGATTTAAATGATTCGAATGTTTTCTACATGTCGGTAGTTAAAGTCGATATAACACTACTGCCTTTACCTCATTGTTCACAAACATTAGATAAACTACTTCACTGTTTTTATATTTGTTAGTAACTTCAGAATAAATCAAACTGCAAGTACTAGATTACCTCATGTACATCTATACATGTATACATATGTATATGTGATGCTGCAAACTTTTTTCAGTTGACAGCAAAGTTTTGCTTCGATGAGCAAGATAACGTACAGTGGGTGGTACATGAGAATTATGCTGGTTAAAATCAGAACAATTTATAACATCCAGTCTTACAACAAGCAGTTAGCTTAAGAAAGAATTCCGTGACCTTGTCAACTTGTCATTTTGCAGTATTACCCTGTGTTTAACATCCCGAATTTTCACATTCATCTTGGTTTGTCTTTCCAGTTAGTCACAGTGAAATTTGAGCATTCGAATGAAAACAGAATTTTTCATACCAAGGGAGATGTAAGGGAGATTAATGTTTTCCAGACTGACTGACGTTTCTGCCATTTGTGTGTAAATATACCTTTAGCTAAACACTGTGTCTCCACATCGCGAACAGAGTTCATCCTAACAAAACTTCGCAATGAGTAAGCAACTAGAGAAAAGGTGTGTGCACGAGGCGGCGACTAAGTCTTATGTACACACGAATGCACTCATTTTGTTTCATTCAGGCGAAATAAACTAAGCCAGAATAAGTACTCTCATTTATTCAAAAGCCATTCAAAACATGGCAAGGATGCAGACGAGGTTAACCTCGAAGGAATATTAACTGAGCAGTTGAAGGAATTGTTTTCCTTTTACCAGTTTGAAGGCCAAATCCAATGACGGGCGATCCTGAGATAACAGGATTCCGACTTTTTGAAGCACCCTTATGTGTGCTCAAATTAACCCAAGAAGAAAACTTGGAAGAAGATTAAAACTATCTGACGGGAGTCCGGTCACCACCTCTATCACCGAGTCTCGAAATAATGAACGACCTTCAGGCAAAGCTCACAGCAATTTGCTTAGTCTGTGACCTCACAATTGTGGCACAATTTCAATATATTAATAACAAGTTATTGATTATGTTTTACCGTTGACCATTCTACTTATTAGCTGCTGTTTAATGTGGCTCACCGCTATATCACTGACGTAAATCACTACGTTTATCCAAAATGATATTACTGATTCATAATGGAGTAAACCCAAATATTGTAGCCCACGTTCCACAAAGCTGCTCAGCTACCTGAACGACTCTGTGTCAATATCTTCGATTGTCTGGTTTGGCTCGCAGGTCAAACACACCGGACCACTTGTAAGATGAGGATATACCCTCCAAAACTCCTAATTACCCTATCTGTCAGACACACTTAGCAAGTAAAGATTTTGCCTATGTGGACTGTTATGATAACAGCAGTCGTTACTCAGCTGGGTCTAAGCAGCCGAACATGTCACATGTGTAATTTTCCAGGAAACTCCAGAACTAATTTTTCATATCAACAGTTCAGTACTTCATGTGTTACTGAGAAGATGAGTGGACATCTGACTTGTACAAGTGATTCTGAATAATGCCACAAACAGCTTCAAGCTTGTAGAACGATTCAATTCAATTGGACCAAAGAAACAATAAGGTTTTCTCTATATGCGAAAATCTCTGTCAGATATTTTGTAGATTCTGCGGTCTATTTTGATTATAGTTGGATTTTAATTTTCGCAAGTAACTTATTGTCAAATTCCGTATTGACACAGTGATTTCAAATCTCACTTAGGCAAATGCACAGGCATTTGTTGGTGATGTGATTTTATCCAATCACATCTAGTCCATGGAAAGACCTCAAAACGGCTCGGATTTTACTAGACATTACATACGAGTAAACTTCATTTTAACATGTGACGATGCATGTCCTCAAATCAGTTCGGCCTGTCAACGCGCGCAATTAAACATAATTAAAAACAAATAGATCGAGGCACGTCAAACTGGAACGATTTTACGAAAGTTCACGTGTAGATGTTTGGGTTGTGGAATCGTGGCAAATTATCTTGACGGGACGTAATATAAGCAAAAGGAATTCGAATGTGTAAGGCTAAGTTCAGTCCAGTCCAGTTCATCTATCCGGTTATTATTGGATCGGCATGTTGAACTCATTCTTAACTTGCCCTGAAAGCCATCGTTATTTCCACTGTAATGTTACATTTCTAACTAGATCAGTAATCACCAGTAGCGTTTGGCTAATACTTTAAAACATATGGGTAATAAACAGGTAACCGAGAAGAGCAAACCTAGTCTTTCACATGACAAATTTTACAACGTAGTGTGATGTAAATGACGTGAATTTAAGGGTCCAAAAGTACGCTGCTGTTTAGGAGCTTGAGGCAGACTGAGTTTCTGCACAATTCCAACAGATGCGTTGAACACCCACACTGATCGACAGATTCAGTCAGGTTTGAGGTGAACGACACAAACAACTCAGGAACGTATTGTTAGCCACAGTAATCATCAGTGTTACGTAACAACGTGTTGGTGTGAACTAACAAATTTTATAACACAACGATCTCAGAACGTACGCCACTTTTCTTCTGTTGCTACCCCCTAGGGATGACTCAGTATTTGCGCGCAACTCTGAAGCTTGTACAACAGAATGGTTACGATTCGCTAAAGGCTAAACATCGCCGAAGTTAAGTACTTTGAATGGAATGTGTAAACGATTTAAAAGTTTTACTTTTAGGTAATGCCGTGATTGTTCAGAAAGGCTTTACACTTCGTTTTCAACATCTAACCGGCAACGCAAAAAGAAAACAAACATATGCGCACGAACTGTCTGTAACATTTCTCCACATATGATTAAACAGATCTGATTCCACGACAATGCCTGATTCTTGTGATCGCCAGTTAAACAATCTCACTTTGGTCATCTCCTATGCATCAAATTTTCGCTGAACAAATTAGACTGGCTTAAATCAGATTAAGAATATATGTAGGTTTGGCTAATTTTGAACATCGGTTTAACGTTCATCTTTGAACGGAAAACACTGCTTGCTAAAGAATATTCAGTAACGTTTTGTGAACAACATTGCTGTGTTCAACTGGGCCAGTGAAAGGATGCAGTAAAACAGTCGGGTAAAGACGACACTGTCTACCGCTGAAAGCGATGTTTCAGGTAAGCGCCAGATCTAAGATTCGCCGCTACAAATTTCCTGTCTAAGCATTCAGGAAATATAACGTCAACCATCAAAAGATATCTAATCAGTATTTCGCACTATGATGCATTGGTTGGCAAGCTGCGTTGATCCTCCAAGAGTGAATGCTGCAGCACTCAGATGAAGCACTTGGAAATTTGTATGATGAATTGCCGTACGGTAGTTCTCTGGTTTCATCAAGGACTATTTTGTGCAGTGTTTTTCAGCAAAACCTGACGTTCTGCAGATCGTAATTTGATCCAGGTGGGTGATCTGATGTTGAAATTTAAGAATTGGTTGAACTCCAGAAGAGTTAAGAAACAGTGCGAGTAATTTCGGTGTGAGTTAAGCTGAAAAATGTCAATGGTTGCCTTCTATCCATAGTTGTTGGCATCCAAAAAGGTTTGTCTGTCACAGTGACCGAAGTACTTAACCATCACCGCAAGTGGCCTGCGGCTTCACTCACACGTCGCACATCCAGTGCAAATCCGAAGGAATAAGACCAGCAAGTGTGTGAGTGAGGCCTTCTTGTCCAGCCTGCCCATGTTGGTCAGCCAGTTCGTGGGCTATCTTAAAAAGGGAAACCTTATTTCTCCGCGACTAAACACACAGAGAGAATGTGATAACAAGATCTAAACTGAAAAGAAAGATATGTAATAAGTAATACAGAAAGAATAGCAGATATTATTGCATTCAACGGAAGATAAGGATGAAAAACAAAATTCAGATTGGACTACGAGGAGAACGGGCAAACCATTCACTATACAATATACCAGCGAAGCTGAAGAGAACAATGGCTAGAAGATGCCAGACACTCGAGATTCTGAAAAGAGGGGCAGATTAGTTGCCAATCGGCTATGGTCGGGGTCGATGCATTTGTTAACAGAAATAGAGTGAATATACTACTATGACCTAGAAGAGCCTAACATACTCGTCATCTCTCCACTACGATTACGTTGATGAACTGCCAATCCAATGCGGTCAGCGCATTCGTGGTCGCACACATCGCAACATCATGTAGTCACGTCACCACGACCTTTGGCACCGATGGTTTCCTTGCATACCGTGCGCTTTCTTTCTTGGCCGCTCAACAACTGCTCGTTGAACTTGTGGACGCCCGCACGAATCGTATTCCTCCAGGCCGCTAATTCGTCCCAACACTTGCAATCAATGTTACAACGTCAAAGACATATCTACACAACATCCTGGCACCTCAGTTTTGACCACCAGGTTTTCGCTTGCCTGATTTCAGTTGGCCACACAGCAGCTGCTCTTGAGCACGGTCAACGCCCATTCATCGGAGGTGACCCCGCCAACGAAGCTGATTCAGCATCACCAGGGCTCTCGTTTCGTTCATGTCCGCCCGCTGCAGTACCTCAGTGTTTGGAACCATGTCAGACCAACGTATACTCAAGATGAGTAGGTAGCGCAAGTACCAATGATACAATGTCCAGGTTTCGCTGCTGTACAGTAGTATACGGGACACTACTGAGCGGTAGACACAGAGCTTGGCGATCGGCTTCAGGCTATGGTTCTTTCAAACACGTTTTTCAAGACATCGGACAGCAACATTAGCTTCCGTCACACGCGCTCTCAGCTCGCGGTCCACTGACAGTTAGGTGGACAGGGTGCTATCCAAGTAGCAGAAATTCACACAGCTATCTACAACACCTCTGTTGATGCACATTTGGGGTGAGTGTGCACAGGGAAGGCTGAAAGAAGAAAAACGTCTTACATTTATTAATGCTCAATCCAAACTCGGATGCCGCGGACGCGGAAGCTGTTGCCAAGCACTGCATTTGTTCATTGTGTGAGTTGTCACTTGCGAACTAAAGCATGCGCATCGTTGAGGCATATAACAGGGTTGGGTCGCCGAATATTCAGCAGATATTCAGCAGACCCCCATCCACTCGATGCTTTGCACCAAAGCCGTCCTCCTTGGAATCCTGAAAAGCGACTGTTACCGTAGCAATCAAAAGTAAACTAAATGAGGCTGGGACTTACGCACAGATCTGCTTCATGCCAGTCACAGTGTCAAAGTCATCACAGGTCGTTTCACACGATTGTAGTTTGGTCCTCATGCCCACACGCAAAAATCTGGTCAAATTGACCAACTTACGTGAAAATCCAAACACACCAAGCGCCGTTCATGACGCCTCGATGCTCATAGGATCGAAGGCTTTGGTGAAGTCCACGAGCAAGGCATGAACAGGCTAGTTTTCTTCTCACCATTCCTCTTGAATTTGCCTAGTAGCGATCGTACTGAATGCTTCTGGCAAACATCATGCTTGCACATCTCAGCGAACTTATGCCCAGATAGCTGTCGGTGCATTGCTTGCTACCCTTACCTTTAACTAAAGGTATGATGAGGACATTTTTGAGATATTGCGACACCACCTCATGCTCCCAGATGGAGTGGACCAGCTGGAGCAGTGCACGATTCAGTACCTGTCCACCATTCTTCAGGATTTCATCTGGCAGTCCATCTTCGCCTGCAGCCTACCAACTGCGCAGTTACATCCGTTCACGCCGCTTTCTTCACCAGTTGTTCTTGATTATGTGAAAATGCCTGGCCAGTTGACGGCGGATACTCTAGAATGTGGCCTTCTTCGCTTCATTGTCTTGGTCCAGTGTGGAGGCAACAGACGCGATACTCTTCGCCCGTACCAACTCATAGGTAACCATCGAAGCAATCCAAGCGTTCCTGACTCTGCACACCAATCATCCCGATCGATGCTGCTGTGGTCTATTCCTTGATGAGTTGTCACATACCCTCGAGGGTAGTGGATACAAGCGCGTTGTGCAGACAAGCGGCAATTGAAAGTTAAAGAGCAGCATTCGTCTCGTAATTGTCTAGTCTTCTGATATCCAACTTTTGCCTTTGTCCGGATGATCTATAAAAAACAGGCTTACGAACAGATAAATAATCTGGTCCTGGCCGGCGTATGATCTACTTTACATTCAGCACTGTGCATCACTCACGTGATACGCACTTCACGAATGTCGCACTGCCGCACGATCACATAGTCAAGCAAATGTTGATGACCACTTCGTGGTGAGTCCACGTCGTGATATCACTCTCATCCAGTTTGAATTGGGTGTTCGTAATAGCCAGCTCGTGAGTAACACACAAGTGCAGTAGAGGGTGGACGTTCTCTTTGAAGTAACCAATACCGTAGGGTCCAAGGACTACCGGTCAGGCTACCGAGTCGCGTCTAACTCGAGCGTTCAAGTCACCTAGAACAAATAGTCGATCACACACAGATACCAACCGCATTGTTGTGGACAGCTGATGATAGAACCGGTCCACTATGTCATCAGTGTGACTTGCAGTTGTACCATTAACGCTAAAAAATGTAGCACACTTACCACGACCGAGTTGTAGGCCCATGGATATGATTCTATGGCTGATACCGTGCGATTTGACTATCGTCAAAACATTGATGTGGTCAGTGACTGAAAAGCAGGCACCATATACGCGAACACCGTTTTTCGGTTAACCTATCCAGTAGAAGGTGTACTTGACACCTATTTCCTGTAACTTACTTTGATCTGAAAGCCTTGTCTCACTCGAGGCTAAAAAATCGATTCCACGGTGATGCAGTTCCATCGTGATCAGTACGGTTCGCCGTTCCGGCAGTCCTGTGAGGCTACACTGATCCAGTAGCGTGCACACACTCCACATTTCGACAGGGAGCGTCTGACATTCCCGAGTCTGTCTCAGCTTGATCTTCAGGGTACTGAGATGTGAGTGAGCATTGTCTGCTCCAGAATTCATTTCGAAGGGGCAGTTTGAGGATGAGCGTCTGGCAGTGGTCTATTTTCGCCTGTTCATCGTGCCGTGTACAGTAGACTGTGTGACCCGGTTTATCCTGCGTGACGGCCGATGCAGTATGTTATTCGGTTTCCGTCCTAACATGCTTCACGTGGACTGTAGATACTGTCAGGATACTCAGACCTAAGAAGGAGAGAGATTAGGGCCCTTGGCTAACGTCTTTGGCTCAAATGCCAGCACCGCACGAGAACAAGTAACGGAGACACATACCCAGCAACAACTATCTAGAACAGGTTGTTTACTCGTTGTAGAGATGCAGATTCACACGTTACCAATCTTTCTGAGAATTACGATGGGTTTGGGGAAAGAATGTCTTCATCCGATTTGAACTTGTTCGTTCACGACGACCGATCTACTTACTGCAATCATTTGACAGGCTATCTAAATTTACGGTCTGATGTTTCCTGTCCTTGAAAAACAGTACCAATTCGTGCAGAGTGACATGCTTCCTGGTGTCTCGAAAATTCCCAGGAAAGATAAAAAAGGCCTACAAATCAAAAGACTAATCAGCTGTCAAATGCATTTCAAAGTCTTTCATGTGAATTATCCTAATTGATTTTTGCATGCATCAACACAATACTGAGTAAAACATTTTTTCCAGAGATCTGGCAAATTATGAAAAGGCTGAGCCGATTGAATAATCCACCCAGGAAACTGGGTGTTGACTTCGGACAGCTCAGCACTAATTTCAAAAAGACAACAAGTTACTGCCTCACGGCTCCAAAAGAGTTTTTGCTTCTCAACAGTTCTTCAACTCCAGTCGAGAGCTGAACTGTTTTCGAATAACTAATCCGACTAAAGTCAATTCAGGCAAACGGACCTGGTGGCCTTAAAGAGCTTACGGAATTTTTGTGTATACAATTAGCTTAAGCTTCCTCGGTTGCAGTGATGCATTCGGAAGCGTTGACAGAGCGACGTTCCTTAAAGTTCCCAAGAAGTTTGTAATCCAAGCGCCAGCCCTCGAACTTTCACATTATTACTTCATAAACCGGAACCATTCCACTTAATTCAGTGCTCAAACCTCATCACCATCCATCAATGACTCCGGTGTTCTACAGGGCGCAATCTTGACTCGTTTGTAGTTTCACTTTATATTGCATCTTTGTCAGAAGACAATCCCACAGTTGCAGCCAAATATGCAAACGATGTGGTGTTGGATAACAAGCATCTAGCTACATTCTCTTCTCCCACCTTGCTGGACAGTTTATCCGAGCCAGCATGTTGGTCTGAGTATTGTAGTTTCTCTGTTAACGTGTCCAAATACGCTCATATATTGTCCTTGTTCGTGAATAAAAATAAATATGAAGGACATTTTAATGTCTTTTCTACAGTTAATCTAAATAACGCAAATATACCTCAGCTGTTTTCTATTAAATACATCGCATTACTTTGAGAAACACCACGGCCTGGTCAATTCATGTTGCTGATGTTTTAATCTTAATCTGGGGACGCATCTTCTTCGTCCAACGCTTTTATCCACTCTCCAATCGCCTGGTCAATCATTTCACTTAGGCTTGTGTACTCCCCACACTGGATGTGTTACTTGCTCGGTGTTTACCAGGTTTGTTATCAAAGGTTTTCCCATCTTTTGCCAGACCCTTAGAGCATCCTTTCTATTACAGTGATGTCGTCAGTAAATGATTCAGTTTTTACTGTTTTTCATCATTTGAAATTGTGAAGACAATTTTAAAAAATCTTGTCGGATACAACCCATCTCTTGTATTCGGATCGCTCTAAGTGTGTTTCCACATCCTTCAATAGCTCTTTGCGCAAGCCTTTATTTGCATTTACTCTATGTTAATATTCATTCGTTATTGTTCACTTAGCTCGCTTTCTGGATAGATCCAACATTCTCATTTATGAATTGACATTGAAACTGAACGAATTGATATTTTTCATGTTTGTCGTGGCTGCGACCATTATCTTCAACATGTCCTTCTGTTCCATGGTTGTACTAATGATAATTTTGTATCTGACACATACTTATTGGAACGTCTTGCATTTACTGAACATGTGTATGTTAAACAGCTGAAAATTCACCTGTCGAAATGCATAAAGCAATTTATTGACTTGGTATGACTTGAAATGAATAGCCTATTGATGTCTTAAATGATAGTCTGTTAAGGATTGCACAGGTCTCAATTCAGCGGATGGCACTGGTGCATGATGCCTGTATTAAAAAAATACACAAGCAGCAAATATAACTGAATTGCTTAGGTTGATAGAGAATTACATCTTCCCGAAATCACAGTTTAATAACTTGAAAGTGGTTCAGTGTTCAACTGTATACAGGAGTTATTTGGTAATTGAGGAGAATACACTGACAGGTCTCAGTCAGATATTACAGTGAGATATGTATGCATGTCCCAAATACTCGCAATAATCCATAAGGGTCGGTTGATGAGTTTTTGTATGGACACTGTCGCACAATTAGCATACCGCGTTGTTCATGCTTCAGACTGACAACCGCACACATTCTTGGCTTGGCATTACTCCGAATGAACAAATATGAATTTGGCTGCGACGTCAAATTGCCTATAACACCATTAAAACAGATTAGATCAGATTTTCTACTGGTTTTTGCTGTTTGTAATGGGATCCCACAAAAGCCCATGGGAAAATTGTTGCGCTGTTGAAAAATGGAATAAATATGTTCAAAGAAACATACTAGCACTTTTTAACTCATGCTAATCTGTCTTTTGACGAGAAAATATTAGAAGCTGTAATCGTGAATTTTGTCATTTTACTCAATGAACAAAATCAGGAAATTGTTCACCAGTTTAATTGCACGGCATTATGTTATGCAGCATTTTGTTTAAATTCTTCGAGGTTGTCTTTGTTACCGCGTATAGCAACAACACAGAGGCTTGCAGCCATGCTGTCTATGCTCGTCCAAATTGAAGACAATTCTACTATACTTATTCTCGAAGTTATTAAAGACTTTTGCATGGTTTTTTAACGAATTAGAATTTCCGACACGGCATCTGATTTGCGAACATTAACCCGATATTGCTAACCTCTGGTAGATAAAAAATATTTATGGAGGCTTTCAGTACACCAACCACATCTGGATAACACAAAACTCATTACATTTAAGAAGATGAACTTTTCACAAAGGATGTCATTATGTTTACTGCGACTGCCCAAGACATTTTACACCATGTGCACAACGGCACGCAGGCCGTGAGGTACCCTCACCACACTACTGTTTTCATGTATTCTCAATTAAGAGGTTTGGAGGTTACATTCTTTAAAACTACGTTGGTGCTACTCTGGATTCTTCTCGTTGAAGGAATTATTCAGACAACTGAAATGGTTCAAATAGCCTCAGTTTGATGAAGTACGTTTCCACTAGTGAATTATCTTCATTCTCCATGTACAGAATGAAGTGGTTATGATCATGAATTTGACGAAACGCTCACAGATAATGAAAACTAAAGAATGGCTTTTGCCTCCTCAGTCATTGGAGTTATCTATGGAATAGTGCATACCATCAAAACACTTCGTTAATGCTAACTTTAAGAAAGCATGTTACTAAGAAAATCTTTTAGTTTTTAAAACACATTCTCTTGTCACAAGCATGCGATGAGATGTGAGACCTTAGTGGTGCGACTCATCACGGTGAAGCAGTATCAGTGCGTTTCGCCGATATCAGTCATTCAGATTTATGGCGAGATGTTGAGATTTTCTTCACTATCTTTAGTCGAAGGCGCAAAAGTCAGAATGTGTCTGACAGTATCTGTAGAAGCGGTTAACTCTTGGGACGTACATGGTGAAAGGACTGTTACCAGTTCCAAGGTAAACAAACTCCTTGATTTACCAGTCTGTACACATAGCCGAAAGACGCATTACGAACTCAGATGATTATTTCTTTCTGGGCGTGCTACTCACCAGAAAATAAGATATCGTATTACAAGACCAAAGATGACGCAAAACCACTTGTGGCAGTCAGGTTTTACAAGTTTTATTTTTTGTGCCGGTTACTTACAAGCAGGTTGGGGTGCAAACTCTGCGTCACAGGATCGACGCATGTGCACTAGTGGCTATTCACCTGGAGGAGATGTTGATGAAGGTACTACTCTGAAACTTATCCCCAGTTAGGAACCTACGTCTCAATGATGACTCTAGAACAACTAACCTAAGTCGAAAATGATGGTCTGTCCTAACTCGCACATACTCGGCGTGTTGTTTAGTGTTTTCCTATGTTTGCCTCATCGAGTTATTCTGTCTATCACACAGTATATCATTTTATTTGCAGTTGCGATGAATTCCATATCGGCAGAACAGATTATTACGTACGCCAAACACTGGCTGAAAATGTGCCTAAGTGATTGATGCGTGCGACGACGTAACATGCACTGACAACAAATGAGTGAACTGAAATCGTGCCACGCCCGGTACAGGGAAGGCCCTGGAAACAGGTCATGTTGTTGACCTCGTTTGCAATTGGGTAAACGAATTTTGAAGCTGATTGTGTTTTCCGTGGCCACCTTAATCAGTACCTGTAGTCCGGCACACCGTACGCATGACCTGTCGAGTCAAAATGCTTGTGCACTGAAACTTACAGGAGTTTTCCTCACATTTGAAACCCAGTGGTTAACTGCTTTCCGTTTATCGTTATACACGTGTCTCGTATAGTTTGAAGTTTCACTTTCATGGCTATGGATAGTAAACGAAGTATTAACATACCGGTATCGGCACCTGTTTTAGTACTAATTAACTGACTCAAGGGAACCCCGTTAGTAAACTTTCCACTCTGATATGTCATAAGTTTTTAGCATGATAGATTTTGTAAGCTGATTATCTGAGTGCTTAATTAATCGGAAGATGGTTTACTTACGTCTGATGATTGAACGTGTAGTAACAACATGTAGTTGCCAAAACCACAACTATCAGATGGAAAATTTGGGTAAATCATTTTTATTTCTACAACTTTCACCATGTTTGCGCCAATACCTCATTTTTCTCCTGAAAAAAAGAAATACTGAAGCCATTCCATCTATGGAACCCTTTTTCACTGTACGGAATCTTTACTTTTGTGTCAAATATTCCATTACACAAATATATCTTCTACAGATCTCCCTACGGTATCGTATTTCTCGAATGAACTTGACTCAGTCTCTCCGGGAAGAAATACTGCTGAGGTCACATCCTCTCTCGCACACACTTAACGACTCATAATATGCATAGATTCCTTTCTTGAACACTGTTTTCGTATTGTTCTGGCAAAGTAAAACTCCGATCAACATTTGACTGTGGATTTACATTTATCAGTAAGCAGTAATTTCTTCCTAGGGCTATATTTTATGAACGCCCAATAAGTGTGTTGTCTGCGCTGTTCTCAGATATTTGCTTTGATATGTGAGTATACAGAGCGCAGAAAGACATTGATTTAGTACGTAATCATTTAGGACTATTCACATAGGTGGATTATTTGCATTTTGAACCGGATCCCTTCTATAAGGTAAACGCAAAGAGATTTTGAAATGTACTGAGACACAGTCTAACAGAACTGCAATTTCAGCACGCACAAAATTGTCATATTTTCGTCCTCAATTTAGCTTTGCTGAGGGTTATAATTTATCTGTTTTGGTAAAAAAGTTTCGAGTACGGACGTTTTTTGTTTGAATGCTATATTGAGATGGATTAACTGGTAGTAGCTTATTCTATCTGCAACCATAAAATGACAGGTGAACAAATATTGGACGACGTAACACCGATTCATTTGTTTTATTCTCCGTGTTTTATCAGGGACGACATGTAAATATTATTACCACTCACCTTCATTGCTAAGCTTTCGTAATCACGTGATTATTGCTCAGTAGTCACTGTGTTGTTTTAGGTAGATTTGTCTGATGACAACAGAAGGTGGACCAGTAAACAACACCTGTCTATTTTAAACGATATATGTAAGCACGGGATAAACCAAATTCATATGGTGACTAATTTTGTGCCTTCAAACTTGACTGTTTCAAGATTCGCACAGGACAACTGTCACTGCTGTCCATACATGCTGTTGACCGGACAGAGTCAAAGAACAGACCAAAAAGCTCCATTCTGTGTTTTGCGTGTGTAACCAACAGCAGTCTTTGTTTGTACTGAATACAAGAAGAAACTCGCTGGCACTGTATTTTGCACAGAAGTAATATTCGAAAATTAACTGCGTAGACAACATTTATTCCTTACTCACATACAGTCCTTGTAATGACGTGAGTCCCATTCAGTACATTTGGTAGACGAAACTGTTAACATAGACTGGGAAATGCATTAAAGGTTGGATGGATAAACATTTTGTGATTGCTGATGATGATGTTGAGTGCTGGAAAATGCAGATCGCCTCGGTGACCATTATTTAAAGTGAGGCTATTATCTTAACAGTGGGCAGTAGACACAACTGGGTCACCAGAAAAGTTGCCGCGCTCAATTGTTACGACATCAGTACCTCATAAGATTGTCATATGAAACTGATGAACCGATCAATCGTGGTGACCACCTGAAGTGAAGCGTAGGACATGACCTGATGCTTGCATTACAATGGCCACTTGCGTTTTCTGCAATATTTATTCGCACCCCACCAGAAACCATGAGGTAATTTTTAATGCGACGTAAGTTGCAACCGAACTCAAACGGAAACTAAATGGTGTCTTCCGACATTTAGGAGTTAGTTACGAGAAAAGTCATTGGTCAGTCTATTGTCTCAGCAACGCATATACAGTATTTTACGAAAATCTAGAATGAACAGCCATTGATAGAATTACTATCTGCTTGGTTGAGTGATTCATTACGAATGCAGATTCTGACGTACAAAGCTTTGAAATTTGTTTTTGGTTAGCAATATTCTTAAAGTATCCCATACATTCAATAACCGGTATAGAATGGTGTGACTGAGTTTTTTACCGAGGAAGAATCTTTTGTCTCGAAACAAAAATGCGACATGCGAACTCCACGAAAAACCACTTTGTCTGAATCGGCTTGCCTAATTCAATAGTCACAATAGATACACTACTTCTGATTTGTTCGAACACAACAGTGCTGTTTGGGTGCACGGTTGAGACACCTTTACATGGCAGTTTCTTATTCAGAGAAACCAACTTGTTTAGAAAGCTCCTACGCTCCAGCATCTGTCCGGTTAATATATATACGTATTCTGCGCATTGATTAGCCATGCACATGCGTTTCCGGAAATGTCTGAGAAAACCTATTCTGATTGTTGTAAATCAAGCAAATTGGGCGGAGAAACCAATGGAAGTCACTGTTTCTTACTGTTTGTCATATACGGAGTCTGTTGTACACGTTTCGTAAGCGAATGGTGTGGACATTATTCTGAACTAATGCAGTCCAAGTTAAGGTCACCTGAGATAAAGTGAGCTGAGCGCAACGAAAAGTTAACTCGTGAGTTCAAGTTTGAACGGTTACATTCCATATTACTCAAAAGTTTATACCGTCCAATACTTTTGATTATGCCTGTAGAAAGTTTCCGGATTTGGAAGTATTTACTGGATTTAGTGAATACGATAATGTTGTCAGCTTCCAGGAAGGCGTGGCAAATTGAAAAATAATGTCCAACGAAAGTGGTCGTGTTTACATATGGTAATTCGGTTACGTCTAATAAGAAGTTTGTAGCACACTGTTCAACATGATTTCATTGTAAAATCGCGGCCCGTGTTCAGGTCTCAGCGGTGGTGTGATCGTGCACTGCTGACGTGCTCTTTTGAGGATAGCCGAACTTTACTGATGCTTTTTCAAAGGGACGGATAACAAATGTATTGGACTTAGAAGATCGTGATCGAATATGAATGCTTTTCAGCCCATGTCGGTCAAAGTCTTCTGTTACACGTCTGCGAAAAACGGTATTTCTCTTGTCTTTTCCTGAAGTCCTAGCCACTTCAGAATGAAAACGAGACAAAATCATAGTCTGAAAGGACTTCAAATTATCCTACTTATGTATGGCTGAACCACGTTGGTAATAACAATGACTGCACTGATTGTAAACGTTTTGATGTAACTATTAATTTGACTCCAAAATGCAGTTATGTGAACAGGTCATAAACACAGTTAAACTTTACAGGCGTTGTTAGGTGGCTACCGTTGTGGAATTTCACGAGAAATGATTGTTACCGTATTAGTCAAATTCCGGTATATGTTCACTCAATCTCTGAGATAGCACAACCTACCCGAATTTGCTTGAATTGGGCACAAAACCCCTAATAATGCGGTGGTATCGGTACGTACAGCTAGGTGACGTGAATAGAGAGGCGGTGTTATTACAGAGGAGTGAATTAATAACATCCAACTTATCCCTCATCACCTGTGAACAAATAAACGGGGTTAGTATTGGACTGGCACCATTCAAGACTGACGAGTTTACCAAGAAGTTACTGTTCATGGCAGTAACTACTGTGAACATCAGCTTTATTTGTCGTCTTACTGATGAGTTGGACGGCTTGGGATCCAATGGAGCTTTATCTCCTGAGTAGACTTTTGCGGCTACAAACAGAGTTTATCTCTCTTAAGTGACTTGCAAGAAAACGTTGGGCCTTATGGGAAACGTTCAAATGGTTGTAGGGTCGTTGAGTTCCTTTTGTCATACACATCTTTATGCTAAGGAGTTGTCCTTACCTTACTCAGGGTGATGTTCATATTTGCTGTATTATAGGTTTATTTACTTCGTAAGAACGAAAAACGTAACACAGTCAGGTAAAAATGTACGCTGAACCAAACAGAGAGGTAGATTTTACTTAATTATATTTAGTACATTAGCGTTCTTTACAGGATGGGAACTAATCAACAGTGGCTCTCTCCTACGCTCATGAGTATGCAAATCATACTGCATATTCACTAGTTTTAGAGCGTAGAAAGAGAAAATACTTCTGTTTGATATCGTTGTAAAGAGTCGAACCAAGCACCTCGGTAATAATAGTACTAGTAACCATTTTATTTAATTCAACGGCGGTTATCGGTTGTTGGCCTTGAAATCTACATGAAATATTAATTCCAAGCTTAAGACTGACAGTTCGTGGTTTCTTACATAGATTAATCAGTACGGTCTGATACGATGGTTTAAGGCATGTTATGTAATGCAACATAACATCGATGACATTTGTCGGTTGCGCCGATACACTTCCTTAGTTGAAGCGCTGCTTGACAGCCGAAAGCCGTTATTTAATAGCTAGGGCTTTCATAAGACAAAAATATCCAATAAAATTCACATTGTCCAGAAAATCTGTAGATGCGCACTATGGGGGTAAACGTCCTAGAATTAAAGGTACTTATTTCACCATCCAACTGTGCTGCGTGGTCCGTTGTTAGTAATAAAGTTTCGAGATAGTCTAATCACAAGGGGGTTGCGAACAGGGATAACGTCACGTGAGATTTTTTAACGCGATTACTCAGACAGTCACTGCTCTTAGGTTGTTTACTGGTTCGTTTACAGTTGTAACTGATTGTTCGTCAAGGGAAAGGTAAAATATTACTGCAAAGCCCTGCGTAAACACATTCTTGAAATTTTTGGACATGTGTCTACATTACACCAAAGTCTGGCACCTTTGGTATAAAGCACCACACATGAACAAACGTTTGAGCTGATCCGGTTACACTGCCTACCATATTTTTCAGTTGTAAAATACGAAAACCGTTGTTGATCACTGATGATGTGCCCGATAACCACAAGGAAAGAGCTGTCTGCCCGTCAGATACATGCCAGGAGTTGACTTTCTCTTTGTCGATCTAAGGTATTTTTGACTGCTGGGTTATTCTTATCATCAGTACCGTGGTATTGAGTTTGTTCAAAGAAATTTCACGTAACCCCTTGTGATTCGCAATGCACAAGTTTTGAACTGCAAGTTTTTATGTGTCTACCGTTGATCAGGTTGTTCTTGAAGCATACTGTAGGCAAGTAAATTTTCGTATGGTGTTTTGTCGCCAGGTTTTTATTTTGCTGTCATAGCAATAAAGTGAGGTAGTCAAATATCTTACAGTTACTTCATATCGTAAGCCAGGGTAGGTTTAGAGTATGTTTTCACTGTGCTCAATCTTGCCGAAAAGTCTGTGACAAATTATGAGAAATGTTTCTAAACCATGAGTAATAAGTTTATGTCTCACTTGCGTCAATTAAGAGGCACCAATCCTAAGCCATTGTCACTATATCTGTCATGTCTTACATAATTTCATAGATTTGTTTAAGAGGTAGAAAGGTAGTTGCCTGTGTGTTACTGTGTCTGTGTTTGTGAAAATTGCGTCTGAATGTTTATAGATGAACGAAAAGGGTGAATGGGAATAAGTAAAACAAAGGTTCAATAAAACCGCTAACAGCAATCATATCATCAGCGAATATCGAAACATACCGAACTGGCATTTCGTAAGATGTATGCATTGAACAATCTATGGGACCGAACTAGAACGACGGTTAACAAAATGGTAGTGCATGTTAACTCTCACACACTTGTCGATCGGATAAATCTGTAAAACTGTCAATCGGTGCACTCGTGAGCACAGATGTGTTTCAGTACGAATAGTTCCTAACTTTGAAGAAGGTCTGTCTGCAAAATAACTTGTCTGTTGCGTTACCAAATTTCAGCTACAGGTCCCTTTGTTTTGTGAGATGAGGTACGCCAGTTAGTGATCCTGGGTGTGAATTATTTTGTTGGTAGAAATTAGGTCTCTCTTGAAGTATCTTTAATTCCTCGGCAATGGACCTAATTCTGTCAGTTTTTGGGAGTAGGGAATTTTTGTGAACTCCATAACTTGTTCAGTGGTCCGCCTCTGAACACTCGCCAAGTGTGAAATCCTTTGTAAGATGATCACAGGCGTGTATGTTTGTTTCCAGTCGTTGGCGAATTAAGGGGGAAAATGTAGTGGGAAACACCTCAGGGTAGAAGATTCCACGTATTCCCCCTTGAGTTAAGTTGGAGCAATTTATTTTACCGAGACAGGAAAAAATCACTTGACTCTTAAAGTACCATTCCTGTGCAATTGTTGGCGATTAAACTCACTGTTAAAATAACAACGTTTACTGAAAACCTATGATTTACAAAAAAATCTGCATGAAGCGTACAAAATGTATGGAGCCGTTCGTATGCTGTTTCACAGTCAATTATAAGAGGTGGAGGGCACATAAAACACTACAACGTTATTAAAGTGGATGCTATTTCCGTTTTGCCAGTCGTGTTGCTTCTACCCAAGTAGTTCAACTAATTTGCGTAAAAATGTTACTACCTGCTTCTGTTGTTTCTTTTTTTGCATGTCAGTTCGTTTCTTCTTATGACATGAGGTACAAATATCCCGAAATGGTGTTTTTGTACACAGTCTCAGTGACGTCATCCAGAGTCGGTCAATTTAGGCTTCATCAAGGCAAGCATCTGGGATATCCATATAATTTTCTGAAACGAGGTATATCGTCAGTAAGTTTGAACTGATTTGTCAAGTTTAATTAATTTACGGGACTGTTATACTTACATCAAGAATCATTTGAGCAACATACCACATCCTCAGAACCCATGCAAGACATTTAACACATAACGTCTGGATGTAGTGGGAGACAATCTGCAGTACACCATACATGTAACAATTTCGGATTTGTTTGTATCGCTTCATTAGTTGTCATTTTTAGGATGCTAAAATATGTGGCTGTATTTTGTTTTCTCCATAAAACATGTTCTAATGACACACGATTATTAATAAAAACCACTCTGAACTCAGTTTCAGTTAGAGAATAATCAATTCTCAGGTCGAACTAAATGATGGACAAGCTTTATACAAAGTTTAAGTTGAAATTGTACTCTTGTTAACTGGGATCTGGGAGAACTGTCTTTTGTTTCTTATTGCGATATCTCATCATGGGTTTACTTATTTGGATGGCTTCGGATTAACGTAAAATCCGTTTGCCTGTTCCACCTGTAGTAGCTCGTACTAGTTTATCGAGCTTGCTTACTATTGTGTATTTCACGAGACAAACTTCAGGTTAACTGACCTTTGCGATCTGGACAACATTCTCAGTGTGTTTGGTTGTGGAATGTTGGATGGAGAAAATGTGGTGACCAGAGAAGACTGGTACTGAGTCAATGCATGATTTTGTGATATGGACGATTCTAAGTGAGTGACTCTGACTTTTTATGTGTATAAGCCGCAGTTTGACTCCTCTCGAAATGTACTAGGTAAACTAGGTTCGTAACTGCCACTCGATTCAGCTTACTTCAAATTATCCTCATCCGAAAAGATGTGGATAACATCGAATTGGAATGACTCGGTTATCAAGTCGCACATAAGAGCTTATGATCTTGAAATCCTGAACTGAGCCACTGAGAAAACCGCGTGATAGGACTAAAAAGACAAGTAAGCTGACACACATCATCGCTTTCAGAACGAAGACTAAGCAATACCACTAGTTCGGAATCAAGTCGAAGTCTCACGTTATAAGGCTGCCTAAAATTGGCAATAGACAGGTCAAAGTAACCATCTACTTATGAACTGATCTGTCGCCTAACTCTCTCCTCTTAATCATCTGCTTCGTTGCAGATATATCTGGTTAGCTTGAGCATATTTACTAGCTCTTTATTATCGATTCAAGTTGAAAAATTATTAGACTGTATCTGCTGAAATGCCCAGGTGTTTTTGCAATGCACATTTCAGTGACTGGAGTCATTGACATTTCTCCAACACGGCAGAGTTTACCTGAATAGAAGTCGTATGACGGCAGTCCGCTGTATTCCTAGTTCAGACTGTGTTGTTGTTTTCATTTCGGAGTTTTTACAGTTTGCTTCCAATTTGAATTATTTCATTATATTTTGACATTCACATGCATTCCGTCGACTGACAAGTTTTTATCTAATGTCTGCTTCCGTACTGCTGCAAAGTGAAAGTTTTGAAAGCAAACCTAATCCTGTTCTTATAGACTCAGTATAGATCCCCTGTAGTTCGGCTGAAAATCACTGAAACCGAAGTGAGAAATGTGACTAAGCAGATCGAAGAAGGAATGTCCAAATGAGGTTACTGCACACGGTTTTGGTTATTCTGGGATAAATTGTGGTATTCCGTTCAGAATCAATTTATTTTGAAAGAGAAGATCAATGTATTGCTGTTATTGAGTGTTTCCTCGCCGGTAAATGAAATGAGATTCTACGATATTGTGTACTGCAATTCAGGGAGACAATCGATGAACAACGGCAATTCCAAACAGGCTCCAAAAACGTCCATTGGGTAACACTGTTTTATTGTATATAAATCTGAATTCAGTGTGAACCACTTAGGTTGTTACACGGTTCAAACATTTACCTCTACGTTCCACGACCGATGTGTTACATGAGGCGTGGAAATGACAAATCAGTCAATAGGTTTACGTAGGGAAGCAACAAAATATATAGACTTGCTCCGGTTGTTTCACAAACAGTTCATTGATCATAATGTCCAACGGTGATAGGTAGAAAATAGACGGTTTGCGGTTAATTAGTTTGGTCTGTGAGAAAGTGGCAGCTAAGCTGCTAACCTTCCTTCATAATTCAGTAGGTAAGGGTTTTGAGACTGAAGCGTACGTAAGACAATTCTGTACCAACTGGACCCATATTGTATATCTGTTACCTTAGTAACCTTTATTCTTTTACACACTGGTTTGTGTACAGCACACCAATACTAAACAGATGGACGTCGTTTTACAAAGGTGTAGCACAAGGCACATTACATGCAACGAATGAGCGTGGACTGATTAACTGACGTTATAAGAGTGGCTGTTATAGGTCGGTTGCGAACGCAATTTGTAATTAAAGCATTTCTATTTGCAAAAGGGTAGTTGCAACATTTACAAGAGTTTTTTTTCTAACCAGTCATATGTTAAGGACAAAACTTTAGGACTTTGTTTGTGGCATAAATAAGACACTCATTCTGTACTATCAGCAAACTGGTGACTGCATCAATTCGTTTGGACCCTGAGAAGTTGATCATGTAGCAAAACGTTATTCTGCACCCAGATTGACTGGTTTTTAGTCAGACATGGACAAGTTAAACCAGAATCAAAGTTGTTAGGTGTGAGCATCGTGGGAATTACACTAGCTCATGTACATTGAGCTGGTAAGTGATTTGTGTACGCCACTTTTCTTGTTGTTTTGATATGATAGCTTAGACAGTTTTGTTGCTGTTTTGGCTTTCACGGACGATTTGATCTACTCGATCAAATGTTCGTCCCAACCTTACAAATGTTAACTGTTTCAAACCTGTAAATGTAAGACATTATCCCGGACAATTTAAATAAACAGATTCAGTACATAGTTACGTATGACCGCTGATCACCGTAATGCCCTACAGACAATGGTGTGACTCTATGTGCTTATCTTTCTGTATGTTCAGTAAGTGAACGTTTTAGTGAAGAATGGTATTCTTACGTTTGTCGGTAGCGATGAGTTACACGGTTCAAAGTGAAATAATGAAAGCGGCGTTGTTGTTAAATGTGCTGTTACCTAGTTGATATGGTGGTCGCATTCTCTGAACTCACTGATGAATCTCCTAGCTTTGTCTGTCAGAATGCGGTCTGCAATAGTTGCGTGTAGTGGTCAGTCTCATGCACACTTAGATGACGCGATTCACCTGCAGCGTCGACAGGGAGTGCACGGTGTGGTAGAAGACTAAACGGCACCCTTAGTACATGGCCTAACCATCTAGGTCTGTGTGAACGCGAAGCCTGGACACTTGGCAGGCAAACCAAACACCCGCTTCCTTAGCTTTGCGTTGCCTACTGGTTAGGGTCACTCAGTGGGAGGGATCGAACGAAAGCGTTGGTGGTCAAACATCTAAAGACACTTATCATCTTTCACAATAAGTAGCCAAGTTTAGCAGTCGAAAACGAGTAGGGCTCCTAATTTCACCTTATATATGTGATCCTTGAGCCTCGGCTAGACGCCTTATTGTTCCAGCAGTTATCCTAGATCAGCAAGTATCGCGATAGCCTTATGGATGCACGCCTCTATTTCATTCCATACACTCCAGCCGATGCTCGGGACACACCTTCCCAAGCATACAAACCGGCCGAAAAACTCGTTATCCAACATTAAATCCACGTAATCACAGCAGTTTTGCAGAAGCAGTTTACGTTTAGAAGGACGCGAAATGGCGCCTAGTATACTTTCTGCCGCTTGAAAGTTGTCAGACAACACTTCGCCGTCAGGATAATGAAGATCACCCATCACGTGGGGGGTCCAAACCGGCATCCCGTGAATGTCCCAGACACTCTTCCATTATTTCTTTTATGGCAATATCAAACAAAAATGATAAAAGTTGACAGCCTTAAAGTACGCCACTCACGGTGTTGGATCTGTCAGACAGTTCATCGTGAACCCTAACCCGAGATGAACTATGAGAGTGAAACGCCCATAGTATGTTTCCACCCTTTTTCACTATAACCCTCCGTTTAAGCGAAACTAATGGTGTAAATCTATCCACTGAATCGGGCTCAACCCTACCGTCACAAAACACTGTACTTTCACGTCAGTGGCGTTATATCTATGTAGTCTTTCTGTCCTGGGTATTAGTGCACAGTCATGGAAAATTTAGTATTTTGGCTGGACGTTTTTGGGCGCATAGTGGTAGTGAGTGGAAGCGAGCCGAAGCGGCCTTTGCGGTTGCCAGGATAAAACATTTGACCTGCCTCGGCTCTATCACACATATTCGATAGATTGGTTTGCACGAACAGTTGGAGAAATGTGAAAAGTTGAGTCCTGTCTATGCAAATCATCAAGGCGGCAAGAAAACTTACATTGCGGGACACAAACATTTAATTTATTCTGACCAGTCGACCAAAAAATGTTCGGCTACGCAGCTTTAACGCATGGCGAAAAAGACAATGGAACGAACGAACGTCACATAAGTGCGGTCAGGTTTGGGTGGGCGGTTTCACTGTCACGGCAATTAAATTGTTTGAAACAGCACCTTCTTACAACACAGGGCCGTTGCTTGGTGCTTAATTAACGACGCCTAAGGGAACGCTAACAAACTGGGGTTGTGACTATGTAGTTGGACTATAAGTAAAGTGACGGGGGTCAACCACACGACATGTTGTGATCAGGTGTTTCGTGATCGGAGATACCAGATTTTTGTTCATTCCATTAGTGTTTGCTCTTGGAGATGTGCACCGACTTTCTCTGTCCTACGTTTTGGTCCGTTTGACCATCGTAACCATGTGTGAGCGTTCAGAGGACAGGAGAGAGAGTTTCCCGAAAAAGAACTTTCGGGACAGCGGAGACCAATCCTGCAGGTGAACGGTAACAAACGCAATTTCGCTGCGAGATAAGTGTGATCAGCGGCATATTTCAACTTTTAACTTACGTCGGTGATATTTCAGTCTGCTCTGTAAGGATGGCTGGCAAAAGCATGATATTTCCTCGCTGTGTATGGCTGCAGTTGCTTTCCGCGAATGATATCGGATACCCATTCCTGAACAGAACATTACTCAAGAGCTACTTTTAAGACTTTAAGTAGTCGGCTGTTCACAGTTTCTTTGCTCGGTAAAGAGCGTTCGCACTAAACTACATTTCGGAATCTCGGACGTATCTGAAGAAAACTTGCAGATGTTGCACTCTCTCCTTGGCTTTGCGATAAGCGGACTAAATATGTGAACCGTATAAACGCCTAGAGACAAGCATATTTAAGAATAATACTGAGTTATCTAACTCCTGTTCGCGGATGACAGAGATTTCGATGAGTTGAATTAGACTGATGAGAAGAGTTGAGCAATGAACAAAATCGGTGAATATTATGATATCATCAATGTGCGATTTATAAAATAAAAGACAGTCGATGTAATCCTGCAGTCCATTTTCGGCCAGTCCGAGAAAAATGCCAGCCAATGCTGGGCCGAACGGACTGTCCGTTGCAACCGGAGTCTCGATAAATTGAACGAAACGATTGGATTGATCAAACAGTTTGGCTCGATCAGACGTTCAGCGACTGTAGATGAACAGGACTTTATGGATAAACACATTATCCATATGAGCTCATGCCCCCGAATACGTTCAGTTAGTCGCCGTGTCACGTGACCTTTGTAGAATATTCCACAGGACCGAACGAAATGGTTTACGCAAAAAGAGGTGGCCTTAACAAGCAGCGACAATTGTGTGGGGTAAAGCGAAGTGTTTTGCTAATAGCCATATTTGACCTCCTGGTTGCGTCTAAATATATTTTGTACTGTAAAAAACGACTGTTGTGACATACTCCCTATAAGACCTTGACCTTGTCTGACACACGTTTCTTCATATATAATTTGTCTTCCCCTAGGACGATGCAATACAGTTTTTGGGTCATGAAACCTTCTGTCTGCAACAATCCGGTATATTGCGCCGTATTGTATCGTAATATGCAGTCAATAGCATGATGTTTGGCACATTCAGACCAATGTAATCTCACGCCACCAATGTCCGTGAAAGCTTGCGGACTTCTCTAAATTCCTGCAATTTTCCTTTCAGTTGCTACTGAGGACGTTCAAGTTGTTTCGGTTTCATTTACGACTGTGGTTCATACTGACGTCTTCCGAGCGCCTGGTTTGCGTTGGCCTACCCACTCACCAGCCACCCTTTTCATAATCGCTATGACTGGTTCTTTTAGAAGCGAGCATATTTTCAGGATAATGAATGAGGCTCTTCAGTAGAACAATAAGAAGACTTAAATAGCGATTTGCTAGGTTATTACGTCGTTTACCAGTTGAGCCGAACTGCTGGCTATTTCCTGTTTCCCTACACATGTAGTGTCAATGAGTCTGCAGGATCGTTCACAGTTAGTAACACTTTGGGGAAACTTGTACATCAGGGTGCAAACAATAATCACTCTAACGGTTTTTCTACACTTCTCAGCGTTGATCACCGCATACTTACAAATCATGACCAATTTATTTTCAGATCCTTCGGTGTTGATCTGCATTGCATTTTAGCAAAAAACCTCCGTGCCAGTTCTTCAGTGAGCTGCAAAGGACACAGTTTTATATATTCCCCACAAACGCTCTACCAGGCGAAGCTGGTAAAGTGATTGTTCCGTGCAATCTGACTCGGCAGCTTTCAGTGGACTGTGCCCATAGCAACTCTCCTAAAGAGTTAATCTGCTAATAAGGTTAGACTGTATGCACATGCATGTTTTCACCTGACTGGTCGGGTAGATTTCGCCAGCTATCCATGCGTCTGATCAGTCAATTTCCGCTTTCTTGATCTAACTTCAAATAGTACTTATCGTTCATACAGAGTTTAATCCGTGGTCGTTCACGGTGAACAGCGACCCGTCTATCTTATTGGAACCAACGGTGCACATTCAGCTGACCTGAGAGAACCAGAACCGTATCAGCTAACGCACATTCATTTGGAGTTATTTCTGTCTGCTTGGTTGATGGAAAGATGTGATTTATTGGATAATATGTTTAATAACTGTTTTCTTTGCTTGAGGACAAAACAGTGTGATTGAAAGTGATACATGATTCGGAAGGCTCTGTGAGCACCTTCAGAAAGATGAGGCTGATTGACAGACATTTCCGGAAAGGTTAAGAAAACTAACGGTGGAACATTTTGCCTTCAATTTTTGCCTTTCATACTTGGGTCCTCATTGTTTCACATGCATATTTTTGAACGGTGTTGGAATTTTTTTTTAACATACATGCTTTCAGCTTTCTACTTAAATTCGAAAGGTATATCGTTATGTCGGAAATATATTTTTGTAGTACACCTTTGAATTCCATTGACCAATTTCGATTGATAGTTTTAAATCAGACAGAATGTGAGACAGAACGTAGCTGCCGCCTCTGCAAACATCACTTAGACTGATAGAGCTGAAATATCAATGAATGTATCTTTCTTATCAGGTGTTTGATATATTACGTGATGAACCCAATTTGAATCACAACTACACCCCTTGACTCGTGCTAGCCAAAGATTATTCTTGGGGAAAAGCAATTTTGTCACTAAAAGCTTTTCACAGAGTGATATCTCTTTTGTTGCGATACTAAGTAAAAACAAGTTTCTGTTACGACCTCTTGAATTTTTTTCGCAATGTTGTGATTTACAGGATTAGTGCTGTTTTATGATGAGATTTCCTGATTAATTGAATGGTTCCTCAAAAGTGACTTCATTTCAATATTCTAACCGCTCAATAAACCACAGTGTATCACCAAATTGTATTTACGTATTTAATGAGGAAAATAACGTTTCTTCATATCTATTGCAACCTCGTCTCGAAAGTTAAAATAACGGAGAAAATATAACGGCCAGGAAAAATTTTCTGGTTCAGATCGAATTTACAAACTGATTCCGTTCTCAACGATACAAAAATAGTGATAAATGTCACAGAAAAAATTTTGATGGTTTATTGCAAAACGTGCGCTTTGAGAGCAGTTATACGGAAAAAGTCAGAGAGACGTCTGACATTTTAATAGAGCTGATTTTGATACTTTTCTTGATTGAAATTTAGTGTAAACTACTGCTCAACTTGGAATTGGTTGGCACGTTTGGAGTAGTAAAAAATGTAATGTGGAATTTTTCTTATACCACTGTTTGTACAGAAATCGGACATTTTTTGAACGCTTTGACACGGAATATTTTCTTCACTTTGAACTAGGGAGCAAAAAAATCCGGACAGTCAGAGACCAACATCCGGCATGGGAAACAGTCGGCATGCGGTAGAATTCTGTGCATCAATAGGAGCGCGGATTGATTACTTTTGATTTCTCCGATTAACTGAAAATTTTCCACCGAAAACTTTGCAGATAAGATGACCGTTTTTGGATAGTTTTAAAAGGTGGATTCCTAGAATATAGTCTTCAGTGGTGGTGGTGCGATCACCTGTGTGCGATCAACACTGTAAAAATAATACTTGACAGTCAGCAAATTACCGAAGATGTTTGGCTAAAATTTTATTGATCGTCAGCTCCACCGTATACTCAACTCAGATATTCCGGCCAAACCAGCCTCAGTGACAAGTAAGTTCAACGGGTACTTCGAAAAAACGCGGTGTGTTGATTTCGTCCAAACGTTTCTGTTGGAATGCGATGATGAGGTCAAACAAATTTTCTATATTCGTGCCCAGCGATGACATTAATGCGCGTGCACGATTCACCAATTTACCTCCATAGTCTGAGGAAGACAAAATGTCTGACGCCAAGGATCAGAAGCATACTGGAAAACAAGGTGACTCAGTTTTCTAGTCAAAAGAATGTACCATCAGTTGTGGGCAGATTATGGATTGTGGTTAGTGAATTAGATCACAGATGGTGACAATTCTTTTTGTCTCATCAGGCTAGGCTCAAATGGGGCAGTATATTTGGATTTCATACTCCGAAAACACACCTGCGAGACCAAAATAGTTGGCTGATTATGGAGTAGATTCTTTCCTTCTGGTATCAAATTTACTTGATGACGCCAAAACAATTGAAGTTACTTATTTGCTCGAGTTGGTCACTAGAGAAATACTGGTGAACTACATGTCGAATTTGAAGTTGATTTACAAATTAATGACTAATTTTGTTTACTTCTCAATGATTCAAGCAAAATTGTTTGAAAACATTAGGATACAACCGGTGAAAGTTATTTGTACTGTAATATCCAATAATAGTTGTGCACTCAGCGATTACAAATTCACTGAATGGCTTATTGTGAACCTTGACTGGAAACGTTTTTCCACTTGTCTCGACTCTGGGCTTACAGAACATTCTTCTGGGTGCTCATTAGGGATGAGTCCAACAGTACTCGTAACATACAGACTGTAAGGAGACATACTGGTCTACTCCATTTACACTTCAAATGGCCTGTAATCTAATCAAATAATTCGACTTATGAGGCATACATTGCACAGAGCTGCCTCACTGACAGTATTTAAACCAACAGATGACACTTTGCGTTTATTAGGAGCAAATGCTACTCTGGTTACTTTTGTTTGTCAGTTATATCGATGTGCCACGGAATACAGCTGGATTAATCAATAACGACTTGTGTTCAGACTGAACCAACGGTTTTCTTGGAAAGAGCAGAATTGACTTGAACATCGTACTGACTAAAGTGAGAAGATCTGGTGAAAGAGGTTGAAGAAAAATAGGTGTATTACGTACAATACATTTGCTGTCATGGATACATCTCTAGTAGGTAGTGAATGCCACCAATCACTCGGGAGGGTTATCTGATAGGAATGAGCTGGAGAGGCGAGCGACCTGATTTTAACCCGGCTATATTATTCGTTATGACTAGCTACCAAATTATCTTCTCGAGTTTTAACTTAGATATCTGACATTCTACAAATCAACATGCACGTATAACGCAGCCCTTGTTATTGAAGGAACAAAGTAATTTGCGTGCAACTAATCAGAGCTAGCGACACCAGTACTGTACATTCGCGATCATAATACCCGCGTGTAACATAGCCTCGGTATGGTCTCCACAAAAACCGATCACTTTCCTCAACATTGCTGGCTTCTGTATTATTAGTAACTTGTCATGTTGTCTGCTGGCAAGCGTTCAGTTATTTTGCATTTTCGCCAGTAAACCAGTAAGATGAAAGCTGATAATGCAATCACTCACTGATTCGTCCATGAGAAAATCAACCAATGAGTCTACTAATAACCTGATTCCACAACAGGTTTGTGTGATTTGTAACCGTTCGAGGCTTCCAAATAAAATACAGTATACTTTCGATGACCGTGAGGAGTTGAGGAGTTATTTCTCTAAATTTGTCGTGGGAATAGTGCTATTACACTGGAAATTATCTCACAGTGACCGCCGACCATCACCGACCATAGGGTTTGTTCCGAATCCCCATGTTAATCATGATATCAGAAAACACGTCACTGAAGCACACATGTTAGACATACATTGTAACATCAGTGTGAATCACAACGATTTGCAACCGTGGTTACATATGTTGCTGATAACGTTCAAAGGAAACTGCACGGTCTGCACCAGCCAGATGTTCGTGTTAATTCGGACACCGCCGTACAAATGTACGTAATTCACCTGTTCAACATTCACAATTATCTCAAGAAGCCCACAATCAGCAAAATTTTGACATTTACGGTTACTACAATTTGATTGGCTAAACCTGCCAAGGTCAAACGTTGCATACTGACCATTGGACAACGGTTCGCGCTGTAATGAACAAAATAACTTGCGATAACCTTTCATTGTTAACTTTTAGTTCGCTGCTTTGACACCGATAGACTGAATGCTACATATTGTTGTGAAGAATTTAACTATATCAGGGAAGTTCTGAATCTCCGAATTGGGAATCAATAAATGCATTAATTAGTGCTGGCACGAAGATCGCGAACAACTTTGTGGTAAGACTCACACATAATGAACCTAGTCTATACAAACAATATATTTCATTTGGTTGAAGAACAGAGCACGCAATTCAAAATATGATTTAAAATATAGAGCTCGGAGTGCGTTTGTTAAAGTTGTAATTAATATTTGATATATATGCACATATTAATTCTTTTCAGCATAGAATTATAAACATGTACACATTGCACATGAGATGTCGGCAGGTACCTAGGTTAGACTAACATTACTAAATTACAGTACATTTTCTGAAAATTGCAGCTTGTAACTGAACCGTTTATCTGACAAATATTCCTGTGGGTAAGCTTTCAAAATCCAAGTTGGTTTAGCTTCTAAATAACAATTACAACTAATGCTTTGTGATCTACTAACTGGGATCTGTGAACAATTGATGGTATTGTGACTAGTCAAACAAGAATCAGTTTTCGTAGTTCTGACAGTTCTATTAAAACCCACCGTACACACAACACCTCTATCTCTGACAGTTTTTCGGATGACGCAATATTTTTAACAGAAGCAAAATGAGGATTTTGATATAAAGTATTATTTGGATAATTTATTGCTACGACCGTTTTAGTATATTTTATAACGTTGCAACGAAAGATGTTATTATGCGCATGTGGTTACCCATCATTGTATTCTATTCTGCTGTTCTCAACCTCTTCGATATTTGTGGAGGTACGCCACACTTAGGCACCTGCCTTATAATATGCACATGTACAGGTGAGAAAATCACGAAGTGCGCACTTGTATACAGTCTGCAGGTGTGTATCTAATGAACAGTTAAAAAATTGAACCGATTCTTTCCAAGGGGACATCACCAATGCAGTGACTACTGTTGAAAATCTTGTTACAGTTAACCAGTGAACGACACTTGTGTTTATCTTTGTTACTGCAGGCTAAATGTAAGAGAGCTTTATCGGTAACAGTTTCTGTCTAGTGGTTAATTGCCACGTTGAAATCATCTTGGTAATTTTTGACGGGTCCTTATTAACAAGCAAAATCAACCAACATTTCTACCAGTTACCTTCAATCAACAAATCACCAACAAAACTCACAGATTCCTGTGAGTTCAGCTGAACCGTTTACTCGTTACTATGGAGTCACCGACTGCAAAAAACACAGAATACTAGTGTACAATCTTCACTGATTAGGCAACTTGCGGATTATTGACGAAAAAAACAACTCAACTCTCATACAATATAATGTTTGTTGAGTTTTTTGTCTCATGAAGATGTAATCGTAGAACAAATTTTGTTTTAGTAAGGATTAAAAACCTAGCTTGTTTTAAAATTTAATCAACTGTGTAAAACTGCTTGTTTGCTTGTCTGTCTAGGCTTTTTAGGTGAGTTAAAAGACCATGAAAGAACGTTTCTCAAAAAGTTTCCTGACTAGTGTGTTCTGTAAACTAAGACTTGCAGAACCCATACATATATTTTAATCGGATAAGTGGATATATTTAGCCTTGAATCCGAACGATTGATGTTTTGGATATTATCTCAAGTTTTAAATCTAAAATTAATTAAAAAAATCTTTCATGATTACTAACTTTGGCCATTCGGTGCAAGTTATTAACTTGCAACACAAATCGGAGGGTCCGACTTCTGGACTTTGATCAGCAGTTTATTTTCAATGGTGATGTACAGTTAGTCAAATTTCATTGTGCGAACTATGCCCGCCCTGGTCACTTGAACACAGAACTTCATTTTACTAATTAAGTTTTAGCCAAAGAGACCACCGTTGAAAATGTTGAATTCGACTCTTCTATCTGCGTTTCATATGTGATCGTATATTGGAAAACAGTGATTTTTTGGCAATATTGAAAAGTTGTGAAAAAACATCAGACGCTAATTAACTGAGCATCACACTACTAAGTTGGTATTTTTTGGGAATGAATTTATTTGCGTTTCTACTAAAAAAACATTCGGAGGTTTTCAATAAATACTGAGCACAACATACACTTACTCCCAGAGTTTTCGCTCAGAGAGGTAACCTGGCCAACCGCCTCTGGAAAGAACTGACAAAATCGAGTTGTTCGGCAATTTATAACTGGAAGTTGGTGCATATTTTTATCGTATCTAAGCGATGCACTTTTGTTCCCGTTCTCATGAGGTGGCCATTGGGCTGGATTAAGCTGTCCTAATGAACGTTCAATCACATTCGGTTTGTAGAACTGCACAGATTGCCAATTCGACTGGACTGATATTACCTGTCCAACTGATTAAAAACGATAAACATGTGATTGTGACACCTAGATCTAACGACCATTCAATTGATCGTTGCATCAACTTTTACCCGCATACCACTACTTATTTTGCTCTCTTTTTTCTGTTGATCTATTATCCTTGTTAATCAGTCATTAGACTGATTCGTTTATGGCATTGAATGATGGTCGATTACTTTAAAAGTTTGTCCGTTGGGGTTCACGCGTTTGTCTACTGATACTTAGTTTCTTGCTCGTGACTGAACAAGACGTAAAAAATGATGTTTAAGCTTACACTCGAGATGAGGATCTAGAAGTTTCCAAAATATAATCACTCACTGAAACTGAAAGTCTTATTGTGTCAAAGTTGATTTACGCTGCAACCTTTCTTTGGCTGTTGTTAACCATGCACACAAACTATACCTAGAACCTAGTTTTTTCCACTGATACCTGACAGTAACGTTGCTTGTTTGCGAACAGTTGAGTTTAGGTATGACAGTAAATTGATTTCGATATAGACTTTCGGTCATTTTATTAGGTTGATGCTTGTTCCAAAATCGCTGTGGCGTAACTTTTGACGTTGTCATAAACTAGCTGTATCCGGATGGCTGTTATGAATTGTGAACCTAATTTTTGTTCAGGTATAGTAAAAATGTAATGTGATACATGGTGAAATCTAAAACAAATTCAATCGGATAGTCTAGTCATTCGTAGCCGTGTTTACGCAATTAATTGAAAATGTCTACGTTGCATGAGAAAAACATCCAAACCACACAGCTTTGTAGCCACCTGTTCGGTTATTGGTCCATGCAACCCAACAATAAACTAATCAAACAGAACTTTGTTACATGAAAGCGATGAGAATGGGGTGGACGTCGACTGACTGTCCTGTCTAAAGTAATTGAGTTCAAGGTTGTCATAATTACGCTTACCACTTTTAGCTCCAGTTGAGGATTTCTAAAAATGGTTCACAAATCATACCTGGTGCACCCTGGATAGCCTTTCCCGAGTGACCAGCGAGGCAAAAGCATATAGGAAGTGCTTCAACGCCAAAAAACTGCAAAGATTTCTAATCCAAACATTCCCATTTCGAAGTCTGGTTTGTGTGGTCCAATATTTTCAAAACAGTCAATTAAATTGCGGAAGAATATGCGTGTTCTGATCACTTAAAAAAGATTTTTAAGGTAGATTCGACAAAAAATTGGAAGAGTGGCACTCAGGTCAAAATCAGAAAATTTCGAAATGCCGACAAACACAATAACTACAGCAAATTGCTTCTAACTTTCCCGTGCATTTTAAAATAAGCAACAAGTAAGTCGGCTAGAAGAGGCTTTTTCAAATGCCCCAACAACTCGGATTGATGAGATCACAAACTATGGTGCTAAATTTTAGCCCGCTTTAGCCTTAGGTTTAGTTATAGTCAACTTGAGTGAGTAGGACAGTGGGGTATTCTACTATTCCAGTAAATGAAAACTAATCATCATGCTACCCAAGAGTGGAGTGACCTCAAATTTTGTTTCAGTTAAACAGTGGTGATTAAGATACAACCTGTCATCCTGACAACCTTAATTTGGCAGTCCATTTTGATGGTATTCATTAGACGAATGTATTTTTGTACGATCAGTTTTCAAACATTTAATCCTCTCATTCAATCGACAGCATACAATATGGAGACTACCTAAAACTAAATCAAATTTTTCAGTCACATCTTACCAGAATCCACATATCACAATGATTATTGTTAAATTGGTTAGAGATTAAGCTAGCTAGAAGTTGCCATGAAATGTAATTTGGTAACTTCTGGTGAATTCTGTTTGTACTTACCAATTATGTGTTAACCAAAATGCTAATCCACGAGAATTTTTATGGTTGACTACAAACTTTAACCTCCAAACAGTGGCAGACGCAAACAGTTAGAGTTTTCTCACGAATTACGATGTGCTAAACGTTCGTTGCGTAGATATATTCAGTCCCAACTCAGGTGCCTGCATGCTTTTCTAAGGTATTCATGTATCTCAAGACTGAAGGATCGTTGGAAAGATATACTAATCCGATTTACTAAAACACATTTCCGGACAAAAGTTCCATTGTTGTAGTTGTTGATAATAATGTAGCGGTCAACTGAGAGATAGTCTTTATACAAATGAAAGTGGGACTGCAGAGACTGAGTTGCTAAGCAACTAGAGAACGTGTATGCAGTGAGTTGGCGAAGAAGTAATATTGTTACCACTCTGATTAACTTTTTCTATCGTGCAAACAAATCAAAGACAGGTAGTGAGTGAGTAGCTTTTCAGTTCATGGTTCGGCGTGAACTGCACTTGAAATAGGACAGCCATTAAGCGACCTTTGCGGGGCGTACTATGAACGCGGTGTTCAATAGTAGCCAAGGCCATCTTGAAAGTGTACCACCGATTTCAAACATATTTGCCTTTCTGAGATTAATGCAAAGAGTGACTTACCTCAGACGGTTATCAAAGTTTCCAAAAATTAGGTCTAGCGGCGTTGATACTTCAACATTGAGGTGCTGCTGTACCTGAAGTGTCCTACAAAATAACCATACACATGGATATGTATAGCTTAATTAATCTGTTCTTACCCATCAGGCGATCCATAGCTTTTCCACATGTTTGTGCTTCACTTTATCCGGATCAACACAGCAAATGATCAACATCCATTTAACAGCGTACAAAAGGATACTTAGATGTTCGGAATGACGAGAAACTAAACAGCATGTATGTCACTGGGTGTCATTTGCTTCCAGCATGATAGTGCAAAGATCGTCAAAAGGCGTAGCTCTGAAATAAATCGTAAACTGAAAAATGAGCAAGTTGTTGATTTTGCTGGTAAAAAAGAGTTCAAGAAACAAAACCAGATAGGTGAACGCCAATTTCTGTCCTATACCTCATCTCATAAGTTCGAAACATACTGTCCGGTCAGGATTTTTGGAACATTTCCTATCGAAATCCTCTGATACTCATGTTGACCAATGAAGATTTTAGGTTCTAAGTCCTGGGAACCAAATATGAGTTACTTGGATTCATTACTGAATGGAGGTGTTGATGGGTCTTATTGAGAACTGCTTGAGACATCCTGCATCAGCAGTCAATACCCCGAACCATTTTCATGGATTTCTTACGACGCAATAAATTGGGCTAACAACTAAGTAAGACTGTGACAATTCTGAGCTCTCGGCTTGGTTTCCAGAAGATATGTGCATTTTTTGCACTGGGTTTCCTTCAAGTGATCAAATTCGCCACCCCACTTATCACTAACATAGTACCTACTCCTACTGTATGAAGTTGTGTTTGATGCATTCCCCTAGGTTTCGTTTTAACAAGAAACATCTGGCTATCACAAATGACTACTATTCACATCGTCCGATGACTCATGGGAAGTTCAGGATCCATCCCAATGGTAACATACGTTTTAAATGGTTTATCAACCGCCCCGATAAAAGGCAAACCGTTTTGAAATATCCCGTAGGGGGCGCATGATAGTTCCATATATAGATAAAATGTTAAATGAAGCTTTCTCTCAGTATTGTAAATAAATAAACCAAATTCCGATGTTGACTTTCAAATATATCTGAAAAGCAGCCTTCGTTCGATTATAGGCAACCAACTCCTTTGATTGCAACAGTTCTACTATCTGTTTCCATGTGTGTGATTTACAGGGTCTCGGACTAATTGTAGGTGCTTTGGCCTCTGCAACGATGGGTACACATATCAGTTGGAATGGTCAATGTCTTGTTGGCAGCTGACGGTGTAAAAAGACCAATCACTGATCTGCCTCATCTGAAAAAGGAATGATGAGCATGCTAATCGAGATACTTCAGTCGGTTGCTGGAAAAAACTTGGCATTAGATTTGAAATGGTTTTTAACTGCTTACCCTTATTAGAAAAAGTTGCATTTGTTGACCGAAGACAGTTAAAAAGATCAAGCACACCGATGCGATGACTAGCACAATTTCCGGTGCTTGCAAATTGCACCCAACTTCACTAATCAACACGGTAACCTGACATAAAGTATGATGCCGTAAGTTCTGTGGAAGAACCTGCCCCGAGAAAGTATACCGTTATAAGCGGGTCGAATTTTAACAGAAAGGACTGATTCGTTCGCCTGATTTAGATATCGATCATTAACTACACAATTTACCGTTTTCAATCTATATTTGCACGTTTGTTTGAAAGGTGTGCTTATACAGTTACCGGTTTCTGAAGTAAAGACACAAACTTGAGAGATACTGTGTTGAGATGCATGTTCTCATGTAACTGATGTGACGAAGATGCGTCAAAGATTCTTACTAATGTCCGTTTACAGGCATATGGTGAGCAAGTTAGAAGAGGCAGTGTTAGCCGGTTTGTCCTTTAATAACATGAGCCAAGATTTTAGCCTACATCAATGACAGATAGGTAACTATCAATCAGATCCTTGGTGATAGCTGTAACAGACAAATACTAGAAAACCGAGATGGTTACGACTTCATCAAGGCATTTTTTGCCACACTGGCTGCCACTTATTGTCGCTGGGTACAACACTTTGTGAACCTTCCAGTGGATTACAAAGAGTTTACTCGGCGCTGCAGAGAAGAAGCCCATGAAAGCGTAGCAAACTAATGTGCATTAGATTTTTATACCTTGTGTCAAACGATAGTGACCCAGATGCTTTCGATTTGGATTTTGTGATGTTGATTCTGTACGTATCTTTACATGCACTTCGTTAGTAGTTTTAGACCAGGCGCGCATTTCCCATAGGCTGCTGCGTGAAATGGTGTACAACCAACCAATAATTCAACTCTGACATTGTTTGCGAGCATAGTTTAAGGTGATATTACATAATCTCCAAATCTGGCCTACACCAAATGTTCGTGCCGCAATGGTACGCCTTTCTAATAACCCACTGATGATAACTGGTGGTATTGTTAGACGACTTAGCCTGGGAAGAACTACAGCTAATATTCAACTTCTATTTTAAACAAGGATACATTCTTTCACTGATGCGATCTAATGCTACTCTGGTCAGTCTACTATCACACGGGTTTGTGAACAGTATAGCAATGATCAAATGCAAAGTATCTAAGTTTTTTGCAGGTTTACCGCTACCCACATTTCCAGGTTGCAGATTCCTAACAAATACTGAGCTCAAACTGTAAGCTATGGTTTTGTTTACGGGGAATTAGTCTATTTGATTCAATCCCGAATACTACCCTGTCTTCTACCACCCAACACAGTCATCTAGCCAACCTTTCCTGACACTTCAGTGAATTGTTCAGCAGGAGATAAGTAATTTTTCCATGCAATTATGAAAATAAACTTGCTCTTGTGTATGTAAAGCAACATTTGTTTTCGATTCAGTTTATGCAGCATTCTGTACGCTTTTAGGTGGATGAAATTTCATTGAGCTAAAAAGAGTTACCATTTCAGTAATCTAGCCTGAATTTTGAACCACTCTTTTATACGGGTCTTCAGCGCCACTTGCACGAGAGGTCATCATTCAACCATTTCGGAAAGTAAATATGTTAATCAAGGGTTGTAGCCTCATGTGCACTATAGGTCTACAAGTGAAAACGTAACTTGAGGCGTTCTTAACGATCGTTTATCGTCTCTGTCGAACGGTTATCATAGTCGATCACAGGTAGAAGGATTTTTGACATATCTAAAACTTTCACAAAGTTATGACTACTTCGATCGGTTTCATGTACATAGATTTGAACTTTTTGGGAACCCCACAATTAAGTAATTTACCCATTCACTGCCTCACTGCCTGAGGGACCAATTTTTCTCTTGCGTTATTCTGTATCAGATTACAACTATCCTGAGCGTTGGTTTACATCGTCGTAAGGCAAATATCAACAGTGGAATTCAGGTTATCTAATTTACTTGCTAACAAGCTTACAGTTTCAAATGTTGGACTAAACTTTGGGCCTTCAATTAGGCCGCAGCGGAAATGCTGACCTGGATGGCGTGTTTCTGTTGTTCTCCTAATTGAGTAGACTAGAGTGATGACTTTGATGTTCATACGGAACTCACCGTTTCTACAAATGCCACGTTCACTTAGTAATGCAGAGAATCAATTCAACGGAATCCTGTGATAAAGTTGATGACGGAGCTGTAGCTTAGGATAAAAAGCTAAACATGTGAATTGCCGTTAAACGTTTGGAAGCTGATTTTACATGGCGGTATGCTCTCAAAGTCCTTGACCGGTTGCAATCGTCCCACATCAAGCTTAGGATGAAAACTTGCAGAAGCACTGTGTTGTAACCGATCTCAACTAGCGTGTATGCAAAGGTATTCGCAACTAGAAAGTTCCCACTCATTCTAGATTGCAATACATTTGAGTGATGATTAATTCTCCGTTTTACTTCTGATTGTTATTTGTCAAAACCCAACAGTCGAATCTCCAGCTGAAATCAGTCCATGTTAGCTTCCGTAATAAATTTTTAATTGCTAATTTCGCTTGACATACTTCAGTATAAAACAATACAGAAATAGTAAGCGCGTAAACGTATCATTCATGTATCCAGGTTAGTACAAATGCAAATTCACGCGATCATCCGGAGCACTAGCAGTGAGTCACAATAACACGGCAGTTAGTTTTACATACCGAAAAGCTGTTTTGTTGACAGTTTGGCACAGATACACAAGTACACGGGGAACAACAAAACGTGTACACAGGTATTAGACAGACTGCACTCTGTTGAAACGTCCTTCGCACACGTTCGGTCAAAACAGAGAACGAACAGTTAGTAATGCATTCGGTCCAATGCACATATAGACGAATCAGTTTTGTATACAGCACATCGGAGCTCTTTGTGACTGGCGACGAAACTGTGCATACACAGACAGATTGAGTCATATCCGGGGCTTCGAATAGAACAATGTAGTCAACCAGTGTGCGCACATGAAGGGCTGAACGTCTAAGCACGCATGTTGATCAACCTACTGGATCGATTCCAAACCAACTGGTATCGAGATGGTGTTCAAAGCTCACACACAATTTCGACCTGCCCGTACTACCTTGTTTCATATCGAGGAGTCACGCACACAGTATTGTATACTGTTTGACGAGCTGCAGGCTTAAGCTAACCACTGATATGACACTAAAGTACGTTCAAGAAATATATTCGCTTTACACATTTTCTGTCGAATAAATAAGGGTTAGAGGTCTCACTTACAATCACACACCACTGTAACCTCTGTAGTTAATTTGACAGCCTGTTCGTTTACCTCTGGTACCAGTGTAACCGCAGTTCTTTTAAAGTTGGTTGTTCAAGTTCACATATTTGAGGGTGAAACCTTTAGTCAACCAATACTAAACACTAGTGTATTTCTCCTGATGGACGTTGGTTACTGCACTGGTGCAGTGATCTCGGTGTTTCTCATCCTGTAATTAACTACAATGAGACAAACCACCATAACAAAGTTGAGTGGCATTTGATGCATGCTGTCATCGTATGCTTTCATGGGTATGAATCTGTAAGACCACCTAATTTTTCCATTCAACAATTCCACGGTGTCCTTGAAGGCAGTTGCGTAACCTGTGGATTGCCCAGATGCATCCCAAACACACAATAGTCCCGTCAGCACGTCTTAGCTGACCTGTTTCTTCTCCACAAGTGCCCTAGTTGAATGACCTGGCGCATATCGCCACAGCCAAATGTATGCCCGTTGCCTTATAACCGTGTAGGTTATTTACACACTTAACTTTTTATGCCACGTTTGGCGTAGCAAGCTGCGAACCTTGAGTATGTTTATTCGATCTTCTGAGCCACCGCTTACCGATAGAGTTGTGTAAACCGTTTATTGGTGAGTGGACTGCATGCAGTAACTCACCTACAAGTAACTGATTCACGGCCGGCTTCCTGTCAGTCTATTATTCACAGGTATGAAACCTATCCATGTTAGTTGGATATTTCGTGAGATGAAATATAACAGCGACATCTTGATGCGATCAGTCCTCAGAAGAGTTGTTCATTGGTATTAGCCTTCATTGTATTAGAACATGATTGAGGCATGAGAATAAATTTACTTTTTCAAGCGTTTCCCCTTTTTTACGAATGCGCTGGCGAACAAGTGATAGATTCGACAGCTTACCTACATCACCTTTTTCGTGTTGCGATTGTACAACTACCGCAAAAATTAAAGTTGAGAACCTAGTTGTAATGAGCCGCAAGAACAGTCACATTCAAGGAGCGTTTCTGTGAAAATCTTCAGGATAACATGAAAGCCGGGTAAAAAAGAACTGATGTTAGCACCTGGTCGATAGAAAATGAATGTCATTCTGTCCTCGTCGAAATGTTATACTTAACGAACGAACTTTACCGACAGTCCTTACATAATTAATCGAGGATTTTGCTCATTTCGTAAGTAGAACACATAAAACACATTGGCTCTTAATCAACGTTGTTTAGCGGCTACTGCAAAACGGGACATTATATTTGAGGGTATCACTACCCGTGTCCGATTGTTCAACAGAACTCGACTTAAGCTAATGAATTCACGGTGCGGGCGCTATCTCGATTGGCTGCTCTGTTTCTATGGATGTTCACGCCTTAGCTGTTTACAATTCACCTGTTTTCGAACTCGCATTATCAAAAAATATGTTTCGTTGTTCCCCATACAAGAAGTTGCCTTTTTCCTCCATCTACGAAGCTAACCATCGTTTCACTAGTAGAGAGTTTATCTTTAGTTTTACTCACAGAACATCTTTTGCGCTAAATCTTACGACTGTAGTAGTTTACGTTCTATCACTAAACCGAACATTACCGTCTTGGTTGTGGATTTATCTTCCCTACTGTAGGGTTATATCCTTTTGTGATCTACGTTATTGGTGAAGGTAAAACACCCTGCCTTTATAAATGCGAAACATGCCCTGGCAATTATCTTGTAGTTACGGCGGATTCCCTTGGTACTCTAGAAACAATCACACGATGGGACAAAAGTTTCCAAAGTGAACAGGATTTTGCTGATAGCCTTAGCATGGGATAAGCTAATTCAATCGAACCACCAGCAAGAATTTACTCGTATTGTTTTTGAACGTTAAACACCTGTTACCCTGTGACAACGCATTTTAAGGACCGTTAAGTGTACAGTGGAAAACCTGCTTAGATAGAATACCGAATATAGAGGGACAAGAGTTTGTAGTAAAAACGTTACATTTTTTCTGATGTATGATGGATGGATATACCCTTCGTAATATCTGGCGGCTTCCGAAAACCGATCATATTCCAATCTGGAGGTGCTTAACACGCGCTAAAACCACTCATTTGGAATTGTGTGAAATATAATCTTTATAGCACTTGGTAGTGGACAAGTGGGTGTGCACTTCACTCGAGTCCGCTAACAATTTGAAACACCTTTCCCGAAGAGCAGTCGGGACGTTGTCTCAACAAGCTTCGAAATAAAAACGCGGCATGGTTTGGAAAAAAATCGCATATTTTCACCAACTTTTGGAAATATGATAAGTAGTTGGTTCTAGCCAACCCTGAGACAAGAGATGAAAGAAGAGGGGTGCTGGATAGGCTCCAGCTCACTCGGTGACTCCCATAAGCGCGTGAAGCGAAAAGTAAGTGGAAATTTCAAGCGCACTGAACACCACCCTTGAAGCGTGGAATAATAGACAATTCGTTAGGAATAAGGAAGCATTCGTTTTGTGTAACTAGTTGTACAATGAGAGAATGTGGCGTTCAGTCCGTACCAGGCCTCCTATGGCAGACGTACTGATAACCATGCACACGGGACAGATAAGCGGGAAAACACGGTTACAGCCAAGCTCCTTGAAGAAACCACACGATTAATGGTCATTACAACGCTTAGGTTCTGTCATTACTCTTTAAAACCAATTGTGTGGGCTGGAGAAATTGAGTTCCGTTGATAAAAAGCTGAACAAGCTAGATTAAGGATGTAGGCGAAGTTCTTAACTAAAACAGAGCAGTTGTTTGATTCACACTCAGAAGTGAAAGTACACACAAGCATCACTTCGTAGATTAACTTTAAAAAACCTCCGATGGTTAGACTGAACATTCGATGTAGCATGCCAACGCACGGATCAACTAATCATGGTAATACCATATGTGAAGTGAAAATATCGGCAAATTGAGTTGTTAGTTTAGTAATGGATACTTAGATGATTTGATTAGTATTGAAAAGAATGTTGTTTGGAACCATGAGTAAGAAGCTAAAACATGCGGCTAACACACCAAACACATTTGGGAAGAACACTGAACTAAGTTACAACTATGCTATATAATGAACGTGAAGTTGGATTTCAACTATGAAAGTCAACAATGTTCATCGCCCTCTGATTGTTCATACAAACAGTCAGATTTTGCCAACGGGGAGGATTTCAGTTGAATTTTGATGTTTTCGCCAATGATCAACTGGTACTTACAGGTCACTAAAACCCTTGTAACCAGAAAAAACGGTGGCATGTTTAATCTTTTAAAATTTACGAAGGTGACTCTATGAAGAACTTTCGATAGACAGCTGGTGAGTTACACGAGATGGCAGTCGAGGGTGAATACTCTCGCGGTCAAACTTCACTGGAACATTAAAACCAGCGTGACGTTCCTGTCTAGGGTTGAAAAGCAAACCGGGCCAGTAGACGAAATGGTTGAATTTTTTGTCGAGTTTCCTAATAGTGTGTTGAGCCTCGAAAGATAAAACTGCTTCCTTTTCTGCTGCATGTAAAGGTGTTATAAGGGTTTATTTTCAAATTCAGATTTCAAACTTGCAGGTTATTTGTTAGGCAGACATTCGTTTCACTCAATAATTGTGGAATCCAGGCATACCATGCAACTATGTGGTCTCGGTTGTGTGAGTCAATACTGCATTTGATAAACATATGCCTGAAGGTCAGCTGGCATCACCGTTCTCTCATTCACCTCTTGATGACGCTTCTACAGATTACCCAATGTATTTGTCTGGGTATTCTACTCTACCTACCAACATATCTCCACGTGTATTGTTCGGTTGTACAAATATGCCACTTGGATGTTTCCTGCTGGAGGCAGAAGTTTCTCATCTTACCAAATTCACCTGTTCAAACACTGCATTTTTTACACGTACAAAATACCAACAAATACTACACTCCGGTCAACACAAAGACGTGAAAACACCAGCTTTAAGTCGGTCACCTTAGTGGCGAGTTTTCGTTTGTCACAAATTAACAAGTTCATTCATACTACCGAGTTGTAACCTAAAGATATTTTAAAAAATCGTCATCAGTTTCTCCAGAAGGAAATTGCGAACAGCATGACCACTAGACACTCAATGAGTTTCCCTTCCAGTTTTGACTATCTATAACTCCGGATGCACATATTAACAAGCGCAAGTTGACTCTCTCCCTTGGAACATTTAGTCAACCATTCAAACGGTGAGACAGTACTGCATGTGGCTGGACCAGGATGTTATAATTTAAGTTCATTAGAAAAAACGTCGTTATCAAAGGGTGTGCTGACTAAGAATTTCTTCGGCAAATTCCGACTGGTCTGTCGTGCAGATAACAGTTACATAACAAATGACAGACTCGCGCTGTGTGATGGAACGAGCCTATTGGAAAACATTCGTCTGAAACTAGTTACATAATTTTTTTCAAATACTCATGTATTAAACAAGAAAACAGTTGTTACCCACTTAGTGATCACTGGTTGGTTTACCTTAATTCTAACACCTAGTGTATCCATAGATTCGCTGTGTGTAATTGGCGAATAAGCATATGTAAACGCCTATTGACGTCTGAGCCGTTCAACATGTAATTATTCGAATAAACTCAGTAATTTTCAGCAATATAACTAAATGACAACCTTAGTAGAACTAATTTATGTGATAATCTGTGAGTTCAAAGTCTGCGCACAATTTGTTCACACCTGAGAACGTAAATATTTAAAAATCTTTTGGCAAAGATCCACGGCGCTGAACGTGGACGGTGGGGCCAAACAGCTCATCTGAATGACGACCGTGAAAAACGAACCCCATCAGCCTGGAGATTACCGTTTCAATGTGTCTATTTCTTACATCAAACGATCTGAATATTTGTCTGAAAACTTCCTCTTGATTTGCACACTATGAAGTTCTTCCTCGAACAGTAAGTATCTACTCGTTTACCTGTGATCTGAACATACGAAATACTATAATGGAGTATATCACACAGTGTTTTGTTTCATCAAATCACATAACCAGTTACTATCCACTACTTAATGTTGCATTTGAGTGGTTACTGTTAAAGTGACCTTCACTGTCCACAACCAACGTGTTCAGTCAAGGAAACTTGGAAACCTGAAAAACGCAACAAAATGAATAAGTTATGAGATGTTCCTATCGTTTTTCACAGAACACAAATTAGTTCAGTCGTGCGTGAAACAGAAAACGTTTCCGTCGGTTACATTTTTGTTTAAAAATATTTGGATTCAAGAAATATTGTGTTATCTCAACCGTATACATTTTTTCAAGGAGTCAATAACGATATTATAAATAAACTTCGTGTGAGTTGTGTGTCCACAAAATTTCGTTGTGTACCTTAAGTTGGATGATAAGACTTTTATCTTGACTTGTCAACATGAATTTTTTGTATCTGCGTAGAGCTCAATTTCACGCAAACAGTCCACTTTCTTGAGGAGAAAAAACATACTGCTATGACGTGTATGAAGTCAAAATTTTCACCCAACACTTGCCAAGCATCAAAACTAGCACAACATCAGTGAGTATGTCATTGAGAAGTGTTATATTGAATTCCGTTGCACACACTTTTTCCAGTCTATTGACCATCAGCTTGCGTTGCAACTAGTTTTTGCAGCCAACCTCTAGCAGGGAAAGCTTTCCGTCTGGACTCAATATAACCAGTAACGTTTTGTTAACAATTTATGGGAAATTTAAATGTTAAACATTTGCTTGTTGTCTCTTCTAGCTATCCATAACTTGTATCGACAGCATAGGTTTGAACGTTCCAGTAGTTTGATTTGCACCAAGAACGATTACACTTGAATAGCTGCTGTGGAATCTGCAGATCAGTTATAAAAAGACACTAGTCTCATAACCGTCATAGTAGTGCTAAAACTAAGTCTAACTTCACAATCAACTATATCGACTGTAATTACACGTCAATAGCAAAAACTATCGATCATCAGTCCCAGTTTGTCTGAAAGGAGTGAGGGTCTCGTTACTGTTGCAATTTACCGTAATTTCCTTGTTTCAGGTAGTGAGAGCTTGTCGGCCAGATATTATTGTGATTTGTTGCTTTCAGTAGGCGTGAAACTTACTATGAGACAATGAAATAGTTCAATCGGTTGCCCGCCACAGCTAGATGATTAAGATGACAAGATGTTAATCTTTTGTTCGCTCCTTCCACCCGTACAAATAAAACCACTAATGACAGACAAACTAATCCGAACCGGCACACCGATTAAACGTGATACATCACAGAAGTGGCCTTATTTCCATTGGAATATAGATATGCCATAAACAGTTGTTTTTAATTGGATCAGCCAATCTATTCAAATCAGGATGAACTTTCTGTGTGCCAAGAGAACTGAGTTTTACTGCAGGACCAGTGGTGTGAAACATATAGCGGGGTCGGACAAATAGCTTATCCTCATAGCATTTTAGGATGGGAGGGATGGTCGCTTTCTGTTAATAAGCCTTTTTGAAGCAGTTTTTAGTTTCTCAAACGGGTGTAAACAGTGTAGTTCGTCAGTAACTGCGGGTTTTTCTGTTTTGTCGGTGTACGCATTCATCAAACACACGGTTCAAGTAAAACACAGCTGCATGAATTTGAGCAGTTTTTGTGAGTCGCGATTAGCAAGATAAGGAACAAATGTGCCACCAAGAGGATATGGTAGCAGCTGAAAACCTGGTTAAATACGATTGATGACAGTCTCAGGCGTCCAGTCGCAGGGCTAAAACATTTTTTTCAAATGTCGGTCGTCTTTCTTTACCTCATTCTCACTTACCATAAAAGTAACGGTAGGAGACTGACGAGGAATTTGCTTCTTGGTCGACACTTCCGCTTCGTCTTGTTTTTGGGCAAAAACCGGCCGAATCTTTTAGACTGATTTACCTACCGCCGTGTTCAATGCTGATTATTTTTTACACAGGTTGAAAATACCTCTTTATTATAACGTCCTAATCACCGTCTGTTAGTCAGCGTCGGATGACGCTGATGTGCATGCACTTACGAAGGGTGCGTTGTTGCCCGGTTTATCACTGCTTTGCAGGAACAACTGATAGTTTTACTTCGTTAGTGTTCCTTCAAAGTAAGCGGTAACGTTTGAACATACACTGTGTTTGATGTAGACAATTTTCCTGAAATTCATCAACTAATACAAAATGTTGTCCATGCTTTCTATGCGCACAGAAACAAATGACCGTTGATCTTTGCTTGCTATAGGGTTAGCCGTGCGTACCTTTCATGCCCGGTTTGTAGTATTAAACATTTCATTTGGTTCGTATATTTTTGTTATTCATAAGTTTAAGACTGACAGGGTTGTGCGAAATGAATTCATGTCTTAGTTTGTGTTTTCTGGCTATTCTATTCGGACGGTTCAAAGGGAATCACTGGTTCAAAAGAGGAGAGTGACGCACTGCAATTTGAGTACAAGAACAAAGGTACAGTGGTAGCTGGTTGTAGCAAGAATTCTCTTGTCACAAAGAACCACAGCAACACTTCCACGCTCTGCCAATACGCACAAACGTAGTTTATCTTAGATTGTCGGTGTACGTAATGTACGGTCATAAGCACACTAGATGACTATACAGGGTTATACTGCTGATACTTATATCAACTTTCTCTGATTGTTTTCTTCCCTACTTGACTTGTGTGTGTCAGCCAGTTACTGCGTAGCTGGTAATCTAAATGAAACTAATTCACCTTAAGTAAAACTCCATTTTGAACAAACAACAGATCAATTCGTTTTTCATCCTGATAAATCCTTAACGATTGACTGCTTTGCTTCTTCGGCAGTGTTTGCTTGCTTCTAATTTTACGGTCGTCACTTCTAGCCTATCAACTATTACCATTTGATTAGTAGTCGTTTAATTGCTAGGTTTTGTATTTTTCACGTTTTGTTTCGATTTTCTATTGATTGGAGCTATGTTGTAACTTTGTTTTAAGGCTCTGCCACGGAAATCGACAAATCCATATCAGTGGTTAATTAATCATCCCAGAGTACCACCTTCACTTACACCCAGGGTGATTGCAATAATCACCGGTGAGAAAACCCAGCAGCTCAGGTGTTTAATTTAAACCAGTAAAATTAACCACAGGTGGAATAAATTTTTACGGAGTTGCACTGAACAATCGGTATCGTATTGAGAGAATTAACGAGGTTGGTTTATTATCAAAGCATGTCCCATATTTAGTTGTATGCTTCTCAGTTAAGATAATTTCGTAATCCGTGAGTGTTTCCTTGAACTGCTGTAATAAATTGCCTCATGAGAGACCATTCAATGCTTTAGACATTACTACGATATTTTGCACGTAAATCACTAACAACTTACTGAGTACTGACATATTCCTCCGCGTTTTATTGTTGTTTTGCTCCCAAATCCCTAGCTGTTTTATGAGACTACATCAGTGTTAGTGGCTTATTCGATAATGGACCATTCAAAACATTGAACCTCCTATGGACCTTCGGACGATCTAGTCAGAAACCATAGTACCACAGGAATATAATTAACACATAATCTTAAACAAATGAGGTAGCTGGAAAAAATATGTGAATTATATAGCCCCCACTAGTGGCAGCTTATCTGTAAAACGGCAAGGTTTGAAATAATTAGCTGAAAGCACAAACCGATCTCGTTTGCTAATGCTATTAACTGTTATTTCTAAGACGAACATTGACTGCGCCTAATTCATAACTGAACACATTGAACCAACTTTTGACAGGCGATCAGTAAATTTGCCTCAACTATTTGGTCATGTTCACGTTACTGGTATTCTTCTAGACAGTAAACATTGCTGCAATGTCAACTTTGTGATTTATGACTGTTAAAGCGTTGTGTTGGACAAGGCAGCTTGTCATCTTTTCCGAGCGCTACTTGGCAACAGGGCCGTGAAATGCTTATCACTCGTTTTGGATGTGCCATGTCCTCCGGCTAAAGCGCGCTTACTGGCCTACTGATACACATCGAAATAAGACAGGCCAACCAGCAAAAGTTTAAGATGATGATTCTTTGTCCACATCCGAACGAACCGTAAGAGCTTTTCAAATTGACAATACTTATCCTGTAAATTTTCCCACGGAGGTAGGGCCGTCAAGCAAAAGTTTGATATAGTGAGCCTTCTTTGTTAATTCCACTATTGAGCTCTGAAAAGAAATTTTTACACTGTTTTTCTTTTACGTAACGCGTTACCATACACTGCTAACACATTGTTTCATACGAAACTGCTTGTTGCCCGTATAGTATTCGTGAATAAATACAGGTCGGAATTAGTGCTCATTTCAAGTCATGTTCTTGAATTTTTGTAAACCTTGATTCACGGAAGCAATAAGTTTATGACGGCTGAAGTTCCGCGAAACTACTTAACAATACAGTTTGGTTGCTCTGTTTGAAAAGGCTAACAGAGTTCGTTAACGATACCGTGAGTGACATATGAAGGATGATTTTTCTTCAATACGACTTCGTGATGAGAGAATTCTTACAAAACCAACTAGACGTCTTCATGAAATTATTATTCTTTAGCATCAATCCTTCCGCAGAATGAATTTGCCATCAAACACAAGGCAACTGCCATATAGCATACAAATTGGAATTCAGTTTCCATTTTTTGAAAACTGGTTAGTTCTCAATTCGTTCATTCTCTTTACCTAATACTTACAGGATACCAGCTCGTTTGTATAACAGTTTTTAGGACATATTCGGCTAATCGTTCTGTTGCACTGTATATACCAAACCGCATCCACGTCTTGGTTCTTATACAATTTTCCGTTAAAGTGTTTGTCGGTTGTTTTACCTAACAGCCGATTCACATTAATTTGAGATCTAGACGCAACAGAATTGAAGTGTCTTTCATGTGCTTAAACATGTATTGTTGAAAATATACGGAGACCTACAAGTTCTTTGAGTTTAGACATTCACAGCAAGCTAAAAGAGATATGCCCGGGTATTCTGCGTGTGTTGGACTTCAGTCTACTAAAGGATACCAGTGGCTGATCGTAAATTAGGGAATCATCTAGATGTCCCAACGTTGAAATTAATGAAATTGTTGGATGAAAAAGTGTGGTTTTTATTTTGTTAATTCTCTTCACAAGGTTCATTGCCTTAATGAAAGTGTTTAATATGATGTATCACAAGAAATTCGCAATAAAGTAACTTAAAACATATACCCTTATGATAGTTTCATGTCACAAATTCATCATATACATCTGCATGACGGAATTTGCTTGATATTTTTAATTCACTAAAATTAAAGGAAATCTTGGTTGAACCCCATCAAAGACACAGAATATCTTATGACAGAATTCAGTATAGCTACAACGTTTTGCCAATCACTGGCTCTATCTCGTGAAGTTCGTACAATGCAATAGTCCACACGAAACCTGATTTCTCAAAACTCCAGACAAAACATGTGTACATCTGTACTGTGGTATTATTTGGAAATTCCCAGTAATTAATCGTCTTTTTAATGTGAGTACTAAAATGGCATGATAAATGCGCCCTGTTCATTTTGATACTGTTGTATACCAATCTTCACAGATGGTCATACATAAAAATAACGCCCAGTAATAGTTCCTTGCTGTTCATAAATTTATGGAACATTCAATTCTTTTACTTAATGAAATTTGCTCTTTTCATGACAAACCTGACACAGTTGTGACAGGGTTGTGGGTTGTCTAATTTATCGGAATTCTAATCTTAGCAACGTTTAACTACTTCAGATATCCCCCGTTGAATGCTGCAGGTAGGTGGCCTACTTATGCATTATGACAGGATTATCTGCAGGAATTCACTTGTAGTTTCCATCACTGTTGAACCTTGATAATAGGTCCTGCTAAAGAAGCCAACAGCTTAGGAGTTGCATAACGCATGCGTACTGAAGGGATAGAACACATCTGTTTCCCGGGGAGTGGAAGTCGGAATTTCTTTACACACCACAACTTACCAAGTCATCCACGGAGCTTAGTCACTGTTCAGATAAAAAGGATTATGAGGACAGTATTATGAATTGACTGCCAGTCAGCAGCTCAACCTAATAGAAAAGAGCATGTGCGAGTAACCTCCCCTCTAACTGTTTCAGACAAAACGGTCTGGATTGACACTGTGTTCTAGACAAAATTAATGCAAAACTGAGCGACTTAACCCACTCTGGTGAACCCAAAAGTTGCTTTTATTACTTGTAATCATATTGTAATCTTAATATATGGTTTTCGTAGGGGATATCAAGTGCACTCTATCTACATAAATCTTCGCAGCCAAAACCGGAAACAAATGGGTTTTTGCAGCAAAACTCTGACCAGGCAAGACCCCCTTTCACGTAACCTTAAATTGGGTGCAAACATGCTTATTAACAACCAGGATGAAGAAAGTGAAGCATTTAAAGCCGGTACTCTCGAAAGATTTTTCAGAAAAACCATCCACAGTTCACAAATGTCCAGGGCCACAGCAATGATAATGGGCTGCCATCGGTTAGTCTTTGTTGGGGTGCTCATTGTAACAATAAACGTAATGTTATTTTAAATGAAAACAGTCGAAATAGCCTGGGCTCTTGAAATCTGTAGACGGAAGCTGCAACTGGTCACATGATCGGTAGATGAAAAACAACCCGGTTTCACAGACATCGAATGCAAAACAATCGTTACCGAGGGCTCACTCGTAAAGTGAGAACTTAGTTACGTCTCTCCATGTTCTACCAGTAGGTATTTGTGAGGTCGGTATTTGAAACGATAGGAACATGAGCACCGTCTGCAGATCTTTATTTAAAGTTTAAGTGCAGCGGACGCATGAGGTAGATTTTTGGTCATTACAAAAATGATGGTTAATGGCCAGTCGTATGCGAAAACTCAACCTTGGGGACAAGCTACATATATCAATGCTTACATATTCCTACATCTACTATCATTGTACAAAACGAGGCGTCAGCCTAACTATCAGAGTCACACATTGATGTATTAATCAGCAGTTTCCTGCTAGATTTGAAATCGGGGTCTTGAAGCCAACCACCACTGTGGTTGTGTGCATCTTCCCATTAACTTATCGAAAGTCTTTAGAGTCATGTTCAAAGTTGTAACCAAAATTCTCAGGCTTGTGTTGTTGATTGTAGTTGTAATGATGAATATTACCTCAATTATGGTAATTTACTGAGAAAATAAGATTGCCCGTGATTTTTGACGAGTTTCGCTTTCAGGATTCTGTAGTTCTCTTTTATTCACATCCATTCCGTAGCCTGTTGTCTAAAGGGTGAATGTGGACGATTGAAAAGTTAGTATTGTAACTCTACTTTTGATACAAGGTATCTCACGCTGCTTCATGCCTATCCTAATCAAACTGGTCCTATGATGGCTTATTTAAGGCGTTTATTTGATATTTTGATCGAACTGATGAACAAATACTTACTTTCGTCCATCGTACTTGTTAAGCTAATGACATTAATCTGGTGGTGTTGTCTGATTTTAGCTGAAGTTCGAAGAAAAACTAACCTATACAATCGGTTGAGTCAGGCCCCATGCAACCCGCGCTCAGACGAACCAATGGCACAAGCTTGCCAATGGATCAGTGTTGTTTAGTTGTTCAAATGCCTTCGGTGGATGAGATGAAACGTGAGGTGGCAGATATAACTTGTCAGATGCAATCCGTCTACTGTGGAGAAGAAGCGCCATGCATCCAACAAAGGCCAATGGAAACTTCACTCACAGATGTCGGTCACGAATTATCCAGTGAGGTGAGCTTAACGTTTGGTGTTGACAACTTTACTCATTAGATAAACATTGTTTCCGAAATCACCACTTATGTTATTTTAGAGAAATTAAAACCGTGGAGATAACGCTATAAAGTTCGACAACCACAGGGGATAACATTTTTCGAGTATCTCATGCGTAACCTCTTCACTGCATTTCTGTGCATTACTTGCGAATATTTGACAATTTTATTTTCAAACACTTAGAACTGTTTGATAATCTCTGACAACAAATGGTATGTTGCCTGTGAAGAAAACGCGGCTGAGCAACTGCTAGTAGTGGAACTGAATTTGCTGTTTACTCAAGGTAAATTTATGTATAACTAAATCTAAGAGGTGTGAGTGGAACAAGAAGTCTTGTAGTTCTGTCGTTCTCACTGTTCGCGGTGAGTAGGGGCTATTGACATTTAACGAAAAAAACAGATCATTATTGACAAGCACTTAAACGCCGTATGGATTACGAGATCGTACAGCTACAAGATTTGTAGATCTCTGCTCCTAGACCGCAATTGTATTTAACTAAACTCCGTAGTATATTTTCTTTCAACTAGAATACTGTGCTAACTGCTCACTTTAGCTAGTCAGCAAGAATTCAGTGTCTTCAATATCATTCCGTTCTTGCCGCAGAATTTTTTCAGGTTACTAGCAGATATGTTTTTTATTGTTTAACTTTTTGCCGAGAACAAGTGTGCACATGCAAGTGAAGTTTTCTGCTAGATTTTCCATTTGTTTACGAATCGTTTTTCTGTATCGCCTGCGGAGGTTTCATTAGAAAACAACATGAACTAGTTAGCAACCCACAGCAACTTTCATTATCGTTTATAGTGTTTTTAGGTAATGTAAGTTCGTCTTGCTTTGTTTTACCACAAATATCTAGCTTTTGAAACAGCTGACTAGTGAATTATTTAGTTGGTTGAAATAGGGTCATTTTGATTCAAGGTTTGTGTTGGATCGCGTATTCCGAAATTTTACTGGAAGGTGCCATAAGTACGAACCATCTGTTCTGTATTGGTCTCTGCTATCCACAAGGGAGATGTGGTCATTTGGGTTTGAAGTTGGTTCAGTCTCCGACGCTCACTGGTGCGATTTAGCTGATTTACCACGCTTACTGGCTCGAAAGGTAGTCAGCTAGAAAGCCAAAACGTAGCTAATGTAAGTATCAAATATCCATTTTTTTGAAAAGTAGTTTGTATATATGGGACCGCGGCATGTTGGCATATGCGTTTATCGCAAACATGTTTCTGGCACACAAGAACGGTTGTGAGATACTTGTTGGGAACGAAGGAAAAAACGGGCCGAAATCTAAACTTTAATCTCTAAACTTTGAAATTCTGGAAGGAAGCGCTGCAGGACGCTCTCTTTTCGATTATTTAGCGTGTGCCGAGAAAGATTATGGAAGAACAACGTATCTAGTCCAACAGACTTTTCTATCTGATAGTTCAGTATGCTCATTTTTAATTTTAAACAACTCCTACTGTCATGGGATAGTGGACAATCTTGCCCCTGGCGTTGTATAGTAATCGTCAGGCGTTTACAAACCTCCCAGCTAGTTGCTTCACTGCTTTCCACTCAAGGATAATAAAGTTAGCTAACTAGTCATTTGACAGTAAACATGAACGCGGACGTCCGGAATAGCTCTGCGGTCTAGGCCTTAGGCTTTGATTGCGAACTACAATCTCGCCTGCAACTCCAAGGTTTACCTGCTCTTGGGTGTATCCTGATCAGAGGTACAGTTTCATAGAATTCCTATAAAATTCTGCACAAGAAGGTCGCCAATCTGCACGTCATGTAGTTCAGTCAGCATACGCGATTCTCCTGCTTTCCATAATTCACTCCAGCTGTTACATTAGCCGAATACCACGTGATTCTGTGGTAAAGTGAAATATATGAACAGCTATGTAATTCTTGCAGCAAAGCCTTGATTAGTATATCAATAAAAACACATGACAACACGTAAACACTGTATTTAACTAGGAGCCCTTTATGATGTATACTAAGTTTGGTGCCACGTTTACAAAAATCCTCAGTTTTCTGAACGTATACGACGGTTACCCAACCACAAACAATCTGCTTTCGAGAGAATAACTAGCACTGATAAAATTACTTTGTTGTACAGACAGGCTAGGAACCTACGGCGCCTGGAGTACTTATCTCTTCAGATGATAAGATACCTATCTCTAAATAGTAATTACAGAGTACTATCTCTTAAAAGTGCGTATTTTATATTCATGGCTTCAAAGACAGCGCCAGGTTGTTTCACACACTTATCGAGTTAATTACTTTTCTCTCTTCCGCTCACCCGGGCATGAAATTAAGCGGTCTTTTTAAGCCGACCATAGCGATAATAATTGCCATTACATTCTTTACTTTCAGATTAATGGCCAACGTGTGTTCCACTCGCATTTATTACAATCTAATTATGTAAGTGGTTTACGTAAACAATGAAGTGATGAGTGCTTAGTATAATGTTTTAGAAAGACCCACGGGCGAAAATTCCAGTTCTGGACTAGACGCAAACCAGTTAAGGAAATCAAGTTCTCAGTGGAATTTCAGGTCTTTCACAGCTGCGTTTCTTTTAGTTTGTCAACTTTGCTAACAGGTTCGTTCCCATATCATAGAAAACATTATTCACATCTGTTGATTGTTAGATAATTCGGGAGTTCAAGTATTACGAACGGCTTGTAAAAATGTGGCAACAGATGTTAACGACAGATGTGAAGATAAGTGAGAAACTCAGTAGAAAATTGAGGTATTCTGAAAAATAGGTATTCACTCATTGGCTGATATTGCTCTTCACTGAAGAACTTATAAGTGTAGCCCACCAGATAACTCTCGGCTTACTAGGCCTCATTCGAACAAAAAGAAGACAAACGTTGCGTTACGTTAAGATTTCTTCCATTGTCGTCAGTCACAAGAAGACAACGTGCAAGTTATATACATGACGCAACCAAGGGCAAGCATTGATTACACAGGTCTACAACCACAACAATTATTACGTAATCTAGACTATGGTGGTCCTTTGGGTAGCCTCAGTGACTTTCGTGCACGAGATGTCCTCGGATAAGCTCGGTTAATCATCATTTTACTAAATGTCAGTAACGTTGACTTTAGATTGCAAAACAGTATTTTAAATGTTTGCTGAGTCGACTTAGTGGCCTGTTGTCCTGAGGTGTTTAGCAGTCGATGAATGTAGACTTCAAGCAGCCATTTCACCAAGATGGAACTGGTGACCCTTCAGTCGCTTCAGCCGTTTTGGGATGAGTTCAGCCACTGGATGCAATATTTGATCCGTTCTACCTCTTTAAACGTCAGTCTGACACGAAGTGAACTAGTGCACAACATCAAGGGCAAAAGGGCGGGAGAAAATGCGTTCGCCGCTGTGGAGGACTGGTCCTCTAGTGATTTGAACTGAGCTCAACTGGGCGGACGTATAGCTTCAAACCGGAACAGGCTTCGAAGTGTGCACGTTACCGTTGGCTAGATGGTGGAATGTCGGTGGCAAAAATAGAAAAATATCTTTCTGTTGTCTTCAAGATAGTTTCGTCGGTCATATTTACCCCGTTATATGTCTCGATTAAGTTCTCAGAGTACTCTTTTGCCAGTGATTGTTCTGTCAGCATCCCAGGCTCCGTCCGTAGCTTACCGGGAGAGCAAATTCAGGTTAAGATAAGACCTACTTTGTATACGATTACAGTAAAATTGGAAAACCGGTGTTAACCATCCCAGGTTGCTGTATGACGAACTGAATGCCATAAACTACTATCCGCACTTCCGACGACAAATATATCAAAAAGCCAAACTGTTGTTAAATCCAAATAGATGGAAGAAAGATGGGTCAGGGTGTGTTACGAACAAGATTAAAATCAAATCAAATTGCGCGACGTTAGTATAAACTAAAATATGATCAGATTAGCTTTTGTACACTAACGGTTTGTACATACAACATGGGACTTGCCATCCGGTCATTCCTGCGTAGATTTCTTCTAGTTTCGTCTAACAGACTACCAATGGCAACCTTGTCTAGTTCTCTGTTAGCAAGTCCCCCACAATTACACTAAATGCTTTCTATACCTAATAACGTAAGAACTTTGATGTATTCAGGTGGGACACCCATGTAACAATTCTGACTAGTGATAAAACCATGAAAGTCAACTGCCTCGCGGAAGGCAACATTCGTATAAAGGGAATCAGCAATCATGGAACACAGTACTTTAGTTCTCATCAGAGTGCGTTCTGGGGTTCCCATTAAATCAAAGAATTTCATCAAGTATTGTGTGCTTGAAATTTTGCGCAGACGATCCAAAGTGTACATTGACCGCCGGGCTACTTTAGGGTGCGCAGATCTGTACGTGCACAAGATCGGGCCAGATTGGTTTGGCAAACTACCTGAAGTTAGTGTGCACCTGACAATGCCTGTTGGAAGTGTTTGTTTTTCACATAGCTGATAGGAAGGTGGCGGTACAGGTTGTGGGTTGTTCAGATCTAAATTACTGCTGATCAGGAAGACGCCTCTAACCTCATGCTGTAAGGCGTGGATATATGTGTGCGGCCAGAAAACCACTGAGATGCAACGCCCGTTTAAGGCGACCGAAGTCTACTACTGCTATTCTAGCCAGAAATTCCTGAAAGTAACATCTGATCCATGCAAACAAAAACCAGCAAACTGCAGGCAGGCTTATTTTTTCGCCTCTCCAGCTACTCGATCTGTAAGAGTATTTTCTACTTTAGAGATAATTTATGTTGCGAAACCGATAACTCTTCGGTTTTTAACTCGGTGTGGCTTAACCAAGGATTTACTTGATAATAATTTATGTCAACCTGACAACTGTTTCACTTCTATCACAGTGACATCATCAAGTTCACTGAGTGGATCTAAAAAACTGTACTGAGGCGGATCGTACATTTCACGAACGTTTATCCTCTGCAAAGTCGGAAGCCTCCATTTTCATTAGTGGAGTGGGAACATATCAGCAATATTTCGAGGTACAACTACGTTCACTTCTGGACGCATACTTCATATTCAGATTGTCTATGACTGAATAGAAACACTTGACTGCAAGTTGTGTGTTGCTTAAGCCGAGAAGCAATGTGTATTCGTTTCAACAAGGGGTGAACTGTATTTGCAGAGCTAGTGATACGTGCGTCCTATTCATTCTACACTGGAGGCCAACCTGGATAATCAACTGTGCACATTCACGGGTAAAGCTTTTTGATCCCAGCTGACTTGAAAGGGCGTTAATTTATCTATCTTTCTAAATTCAACTGACAGACCTCAATCATGTCAGGTGAGCCAAATTGAAAAAGCCGACATACCTGGACATTCTGTGCATTGCCTTAAATTACATAGGATATTTGCCTACTCGTCGGTGGAAAATCTTTCATACTTGACCGAAAGTATTTTAATATGTATGATCTAATTGCTTCGTGGCTGGCCTGTTTTATGGAGGTTTTATCCAACAAAACGCTCCACAAGCGTCTGGGCTGTGAACAAAATACCTGTCTGGAGAACCGTATACACCTACCAGAGCAGAATTCTTGCATATGGTTCATTTTGTACCAGATCGGGTGGAAACCTCTACCTGTTTTCGAAACCAAAAAAGGATCGTCGATATTGTTCGACCTGTAGGTCAGTTACCAGCATTTCTAAAATGTTCAATCACACTTCGTCATGTCTTTGTAAATACACTATATATACATTATACCTATTGGTCACAGTCCAGAGGTTTTCTGATGATGAACCCAGTCATCCATGTGAATTTGTAAGAAGCTTTGTTGCCAGTATCAGATCAACAATAGATGAACTGCAGCAAATGGTTTTCGACTATAATTTATCAAGAGTTTCCACTAGATCTGACTAATCTATGTACCCGAAGCAGCACTGAGCAAACCCTGACTGGCTTTCTCGAAAATAAGTTGTGGTAGTCGAAGACCCAGGAGAGTTTATCGGGTTAAATTTTCAAAAACACGCCTATTTGAATGTAAATTTATCTGGTGAACGTGTGGTTCAACCTACGCGCAAATGCTAGAGAATAATCCGTTTCCAAATGAAATCGATTGGTTTGAAAAGGACATGTTTTCTGAGATGAATCCTCTTGTTACTCACGTAGCTTAGGACCTCGGAAATGAAAATTTTCGTGCAAAGATGTAAAACTACCAAAAACCAGGAAATAAGCATTCAATGCTTACGTATTTATAAAAAATACATTAACGTCAGCCTCAGTGTTACCTGCTGCCGAGCACTGAAATGAGAGGTCCTTGGCACACAGCACCGTTTCTAAATATTAGACAAATCGGCAATTTGTACGACGCCGAATCACGTGGATCTCCGAACTCAAATTCAGTGAGCGGCCAGTCACTACTATGTGTTTCAAAATCGATGAAGAAAACCTGTGGGAAAGATGACTGGTTTCTGTGGTTGGTTGTGATTTTATATTTGCCAGTTATTTTAAAATGTCCTTTACTTTTGTTTCAAGCCTCCCATCAATTTTTTATGTCGGTCCAAGCAGTATGTCAGTTTACAAATTGTCTGAGAGATATAGACCGCATAGATGCTCCTGTCTGTTGACGGCATTGGGAATCTTATGGTTTGTTGAAACACAACTGTTTACTTCAGAAAACGGGTGGCCACAGTGTTTTGACCACTGTCAACTAAGTGACAAGTGGGTTCTAGTGCCGCGACAAGGAACACGTAGGAGAGCAGTCAGTATATCACATTTTCACACCAAACGTTTTCTGCTTGCTCAACTTGACAAAGCCCAAAGGTGCCTAACTTATTTCAGCTTTATGCCTCACAACAACGTAAATATGTTAGCAGAAGTTTGGTTTCGCAATCAAGGCAAAAACAAGCCAGTTTTTTCTACAGCGATCTCACATGTGGGCAGCTGTCGAACATCTGGTTACGTGCTTCATTGTCTAGTTCGGTTGGAGAAAAACTGCTGAGCGTCAAACACATCGTGTGTACCTTAAAACTTACATTACAGTTTGCGACAAAACATGCTCTGTGAAGTTGCGCACAACATGGTCTGGTTTATTTGAATGGATATGTTTTTTCGTACAAAATCATCCTCTGATTGCTGTGATATAGTGTGTGATATAACCTCGTGAACAGTGTTTTCTGATCATGAGCACACATAATCCCCGGGGCTACGCAGACAAGATGAAAATAGTTGCACCTGCTCTCTCCTTCTTTCAGCAATGGCTATGCACCACATTTTGCTGAGAATCGATTATTTTGTTGCTCACCCAGAGGACGTGTGCGTCAACTTAATCGGTGCCTTAGGTGAGCGGAAACGACTTGAACTGTTTGTCACACGATTCACGCTCTGGTTGTTGCGAACAAACGCAAAAGCGCGAAACCTAATCTTACTGTGAGCGGGATATTCCGCATTATTCATCATTTGGTTATTTCTGAGAAACTATATATTGGGACAGTTTTGTTGTTTTACAGTTATCTGTCCCGAAAAATGTTAGTGCGCTTACTAAGTTATCTGAGTACGTAATCGTCATTAGAACCTTCTTCCAGAAGTTTGTCAATTGTGAAACAGTGGTAGGACAGCGCTACGCTTGTTTGGTTACACTAATGCTAAGTTACGCTTACATGGTTGATGATGTTATAATTTGATACAGCCCTCAACCAATAGGTTCGGATGTTATGCTTACCTTCTGCACCGCGAAACCAGAGTCGATGCTATGGATTGACTTTCCTATTCATGGTATCTCGAGGAGGATTCGTGTAAGCTGTTCAACTGCTGGTTTACACGAGAAAACTGTGGACAGTTTAAAAACATGTTTCCATTCGACCTTTTTGCTCCAGTGAGTGATACGGCAGGAAGTGTTTTGTTTTCTGTGAAATGGTCATATGCCTTTGTAATCCAACACCAGTTAGACGGGTTGTACAGCTGTATACATCATCAACTGTCTTCATATATACCAACCCGCAAAAGCTGAGATCAATGCTTTTTCTGGATTGAAGACCAGTCAAATATTATGAGATATTGAGATCACGTTGACATATGTGACACTGGATATGAAGTTTGACCAATGCTCCCATGAAAACGTTAATATTCGCTCCTATCGCTGCCACTTAATTCAGAGATTAGCTTTGGGGTATTGGATTCTGCAGCAGTTGGTTCGCTAATTACGCCACTGACGACGATATAGCGAAGCAAAGATTTATAGCCATTGCTTGAGCATCTCCTGGGGAAAAACTGCAAGCAGCCCGTTAACTTCGGTCGAACTGTGACATGGAAATTTTGGCAAGTTGGTTCGTTGTTGATTTATGTAGAATATAAAAAGCGCTATCAAATGTTAGATGTGTTCAATTTTCATTAAAAATACCACCGACTGTTCAGAAGCACATAACACAATGCTTGGAAAATTTCGTGAATTCATCTTGTTTCAGAAGCCATGACTGTAAGGTATTTTATTAAAATAAACGTCATTGCCACTTTGTCCCTCTTAGAAGAACTCAATCAAACATTATATCTCTCACAAACGCGTGTGATCGTTTAGACGCAATAATTTGGTGAGTAACAGAACATTCAACAAGGTTTCCTCAAGAGAGCATAGACAAGAGTTCGATTGCCGGTTGAAGCGCCAGTGTGCACCACTGACAACCTTTGGCAAAATCGAAGATCAGATGCATATTTTTCTAAAGCAATCGATCGCAAAATCGGTGTGAACACCAGAGATAAGATCATTTGTGAATCTTATTTCTGTCGTCTAGTAAATAGGGCAACAATGTCTAAATGAAAGCTACCTCAAATATTCTTGCTTGGTAGTATGCTACAATGCCAGCGGATTAGTCGTCTGATTACTGATCCATTCTGCTTTGTTGAAGACCTTTTTAGGGAAACGTAGCTTGCTTTGGAGAAACCTGGTCTGTCTAGTCTAGCCCACCAGATTTCACATTTCGTCCAATCGATATGGAGTAAATATTCACAGCAGAACATCGCCTGGCTTTCTGATACGTTAACTTCGTCTTGAATAAAATGAATGGAATTATGCCTTGTAAGAATGTAGACAGTGGCCCATTTTTCGGTCGTTACACGACTGCACAGTACCGATCAACGGTCAAAAGTGAAATTTGAGTCTGGTATTTCTTTCAAAGAGAGAGTGATTGGACCATATTTAAATGGCGTCTAATTTGTACAAATATGGAAAGACAGTTTGGACTAATGTCAGACATCAGGTAAAACATCGTTTTTCAACTTGCACTAATCAGTTAGTTGTGTGCACTCAAATGCTTACGGTTGATTTCGATGAGCGTTATCTTGAGCAGTGTACTGTGCAATAAGGTGTTGAAGTGGATCGGATCGCCCTTTGTCAGCAAATGCTTTTCTGTTGACGAAATTAGAGTGTTACTTAGGCAGATAACATGAATTGTACACGCTGTCCCTCTATGTGGACGGACGTAGCTGTCAGGTTTGACGAACACAAATAAATTCTGCCGATGTGATTGATAACATTCGGGAGTATACATATTGATTACCTTACTGTCTTCTGTCAGCTGTAGACCTTCCGTCTATTCTGTATGGTTTACAGTTGAATAGCTATTATATTAGAGGTCATTCAACAGACTGGTTTGTATGAATTGTGAATGAATTTTTTCGGATTTTTGCTGGCTGAATGTGGAGTATGTCATTGTTATTGCCAACAAGAAGTACTCTCTGATGACGGTTACAGTGTAATTAAGAGATCTTTTTTATTCGAAATCACATACTACGTAGATCTTCTAGGTCTCATCACCAGGCAGCTTGATAACGTCGCGTTTGTGGATGATTTGCGAAAAGCTACGGAAAACCAAGTCATGCTAACTTCGGGTAGAACAGAATAGATGGAATATTTGAACCACAATTCTGCACGGCGATAATTTACTTTACGGACTGAACTGTAGGCCAGTTCTAATGGTTATGTCCGATAAACGAATAAATGAGATATTGCAGTTTCTACACACAATTTGTCAAAAATAGGTCAGTTTGTTGGGAAAATCTCATAGGATCAGAAATAAGTTTGTAAGATCTGTCAACCCAAAGTTGACATTTCAAAATATTACACATCGCAAATGCCTACGCGACTGATAGTTGCATAGTTTAATAACACATAAGATAGTATTGACCGTGAAACTAGTTCATGTGCGTGCAAGCAATAACAGGTTGCATTGATAACCACCATTTTTCTCCACTTAAAGTAAATGATAAACTCATTTCCATAAAGTGTCAAGCAGTATTTTGCAAATTTGAAATATCTTTCGTGCATTACTGCTAAGAGCAAAGGTTTGTGAGTATCAACTGAGTACTCACTTCAGTATTAATTACCAAGTAGAATTCATTAAAACATATGCTCACAGTTCGTTCATCGATACATGCGGTGGACGTAGAGGACAGCTTCGAATTAAACTTTTTGTCTCTTTAAATTTCAATTCGAACGGAATTGAGTGTTGCGACATTGAACCTCACGGTGTGTTTGATATACAGTGGCCACCTAGTCATGAGGAATCAAGATTTCAAAAACTTTCCTAACTTTTACTACACTGTTCACATTCTGATCTCCGTGAAAATCTTCACAATTAAGTCATGCTTTTGGGATTCCCTTGTGCAGCCCCGTTTTACGGCTAGAAGAAAGAGTGATCCCACCGTTATTAATGCTCGAGTTATTAAGTGAATTATTCATTCAATTCATTTTGGTCTGTCGTTCTTGTTGGACTTAAAACTATCCAAAACGTGCCGAAACTTTAGTAGAGCTGAGAGTCACCAAACCGCACATCTGAAGTTTATCACTTTAGTGTGTTCCACATGTAACGGTCTACAGAAATTGTGCACAACGTTCTTGCTGTTTTGCTCTAAAATGTGAGCGTATCAAGATAGATAGAATGTGGTAGCATAACACGCAACATTCAGCAAAACTTGATTATCATTAAGTTTTGGAGTACATTTCTGTTGGCCGGAAAATTTTTAACAGTTGTACTCTCTGAGGCTTGATTGATGTGCGTTTCTATTGAATGGGCCAATTAAGAAGAATACGAGAAGGACCTGAGCAAAACCGTAAAACCTTTATGTACAGTAGTATCGGATAAACTTTTTATCAGTTTCCTTGCATGCTGTGATTAATGAAATCAAAGTAACCTTTCTGCCTGCCGTTGACGGGTGACTTCAAAATATTGTACATAATGTACTTTCTATAGGTCTTAAGACAGCCGTCATCTAGGCGTATAACCATACGTAAGAAGTGGTTCTTTATATGTTGACCAAGTTTGCTTCAGAGACACTCGCTGGCGTTTTGGTTTAGACAAGCTGATCAGTTTAGTACTCGTGTTCCACAATAAACGGCTATATTTTTACAATGGGGAAGTTTGTTTTGGTAAAAATCTATGTCGAAATAGTTGGCCATATCGTGTGTAGGAAGCAGTTTACCTTAGTAACACTTAAAGATGTATCAAAATGTATTTTTCTTCCGTTCACCATTCTGGATGAGCAATGCACTCACACCCGTCATTGAAAATACGCCATTGATCACTTGACCTTGATTTCTCTGCCACGGCTAGCATAATACACATAACAGTGAATTTATCCGATAGGGTTTCTCAACAATCAACTCAAAACTGAGTATTGTTGTTTGTTTCATTTGAAAAGAAATTGAAGTTAACGATAGTAAAGAGATCATACACTTAAGGTCTTAACAAGAATGTATTATTTATGCAATCTTAACTAAGAAGAGTACATTTGGATCAGTCTCCTATAGGCAGATAAGGACAATCTCGATTAGCAAAGTTTGGCTGACTAGCAAGGTACTGGTGGAAAGTATGATCATGTGTACGATACGCGCTGAAGTTCTTTCACATTTCATGCCGGCTTAATGGCACTTTAATCTGGCGACTCCGGTCCACTGCAGTGATGTTACACCATAAATTATATGCAACGGCTTCGAATGAACAGTAAATGAAGTTGTGTGGCATTTGTTTCCTGTGATTACTTTGGAACATTTATTATTGATTACATTGTACATAAAATGCTTGGGAAGAATGCGTTACCTGGTCCCCTGGATTTCACAGCATGTTTCTATCGTCCAAATACTGTGGTATTTTACCAGGATGACGAGAAAAAAAGCTTGACGTTTCGAAGTCCCACGATGCAAAAGTTCAGTACACTGGGCAAACTGTCCTCTATGACAACCACAACAACTCCGGAACGTGGATCTGACTGGGGCCCCAAATCGAACACCATTAGCAAAATGACGGCTACTGAAGCAGACGTATTGGAACCTACACCCAAACAAACCTCGATAAGCTCCAGTCTTCCTCGAGAGGAGCAAGTGTCGGAAGAATTCGTTATAAATGGGAGGCGTTACAGACAGACCTATCATAGACGTGTCGTGTTGGAACGACGGACTACCCGAGATGTAAGTGACTACCCATATATTTAAAACTGTTCTGAGTGATATAGAATATATTTATTGCAGAATGTGCCTATCCACATAATCGAAAATGACGAGTCGACTTACCAGACAATTAGAATTTTTGGTTTTAGTTCCAAACAAGGCGATTCACGATATCTATCTTTTCATAATTAGTGAATAAGAGCAATGGTTTTTGTGAATTGTAAACTTTCAGTTTCATGCGTCAGTTGATAGAACTTAGTCTTACCTAGGGGAAATTATTTCTTATCAGGTTTGAACTTGGGGCCTGAAACAGGTAGTTGCTTGCATGAAGTGACGAAAACCAACAAGGATTGTGCTGTAATTTTCCATAAATGTTCAGTTCATGCATTGTGGACATATCTTCATGTAGTTGGTTTGAAACAATGGGCTAAAACACTGCGGAGGGATTGACAATGTGGATACGGAAAATGTCTTGTTACTAGCAGTCACGACTGTATTCCATCGGGTAGTCGGTCTGCCAGAATTAATCATTCGACGGTATAACTGGTTGCTGTGGCGCACAATTTATACTACATAACAAAGAATTTGTTCTCAATAACCGGTAAACTTAAAAAAATAGTCCTGTTTTTGGCAACCAATTTTAGCTACCGTTGCTGGATGCCGTCCATGAAAAACAGGAGCGAAATCGGGCATTTCACGTTGTGATTCTAGCTAACCTGGAAGGTGTTCGTAATGCAAGTAGTACCCGCTTGTTTTAACTGAGTAATATATGTTGCATTCCCTTGCACGTTTGCAAAGGCAAACTGCTGAAATAGACGTGGACTCTGTCCATTATCAAGGAGGCATATTGCGATGTTTTGCGGTGATCTGGATTTAACGTTCAAACGTTAGAGATCATCACTATTACAATTGTGAAACAACGTTTGGTGACTGATTCTTAAAACTCAGCTAGGAAGTGAAGTACTGAATAAACTTGCCTACGCTTCGTGATATCTGCGAAACCTTTTCTATGAGTTTATTTTAATTTTGAGAACCAAAAAATATTAATGCGTGCCATCCTGACTTTGGTGGGCTGTTTGACTTGTGGGTGATTGAAACACCTATGAACTGAATAATGACCAGAGGAACAAACGGGTTTTCCAAACAATATGCGTTGATTTGACTGTCGGTGCACATTTACTCGGCTGATTATTTTACATAATCTAACGCAACGATATTGGATATTTGACTACTTCTAGAGATCATGGTTGACGAGCTGTCAGGTAGATGTTTGTGTTCACATATTTTGCTGCTGTCAGTTTACAATATGTGCGATTGCTGTAAACGTAAACGAAGCCATGGTGACAAGTTTAATCGCAAGTTATTTTGTTTTCACGTAAGACCTATTCTGCAAAATGTTTAAATTAACTAATATACAAACAGATAAAATACGTTTATGGCTAACGCCTATATCAGCAAAGATTTTCCGTTGTAAACCATGAGAACAGTTGGCTACAGAATGAAACGTTTCTTTGGTTGAGTAATGTCTGTACAATAAGTGTAAACGTGGGAACAAAGATGAGTAAGACAATCGTAACTTCGTTTGGAATCGTATGAGTAACAGAAACAGCATGCTGGAAATCGCAAATCCTCCTAGCACCTGAGCCACGAAGCCACATCGGTATCTCGGAGCTTACACATTTGGGTCCATTCACCGTCTTGTCTCTTCTCTAATAACCAATCTGCCAGATGGCTCATTAGTTACGTAATGGTCTGGTTACTTCTTCTGTCCGTTTGGTGCTAAGTCCGTTGCTATTTGGTGTTCGCATGAACTGGCAAGTTCATATTATGACGAGTACACATTCAGTATTTCCTGTTAATAAGTGTTCTAACTCGCTGTGTTTATAGTTTTAGTCTTTACTGTGAGGTAAACATCACAATAATGAATGCAGCAATGCACACCGCCTCAAACTTTGAGTTCACTAAAGGCGCCCCAAACTTCCGGAATAAAATGGTCACAAGTTGACTTATCACTGACTTGGGGCAGGTAACCAGATGGACGCTTAAGTTTGTTATTCTGTGCGGCATAATACTTTTCTGGCCTAAAAACGCCACTCCAAATAAGTGACGCTAGTAGGTGACTCTTAGCAACCACTGCCTTTCCAAGGATTGGAAATTCTTATAGTGATGCTAGAAAATAATCGATGAAATAATCACGTAGTCCACGAGTATCACTTTCAACTGTTACTGCAAAATCTAATGGCTCCCATTTGACCTCAGTCAGGTTTCACGAACAGTTTTTAATAGACACGTATTACGTTATCTACTACCGAAAATGTGAAAAAGGGAAGCGGAAGTCTGATGCGAAAGCAAGACAACTGAGATGAAGATTCATCTACTAAACACTTTCACATCGAAGCCAAAACTCAAGTCAGCTATTACAGTCATCTAACGTGGCAGTTTTCTAACAGACAGGGAAGTCCAGTGTGGGCCCTTGGTTGGCACCACTATGATGTGATCAGGGGATGTCTGCACATTTTTCTAAGAGGTCACTGAAGACCGCGCAGTTTTCGTAAAATCTCCGCTCGTCGAATAAATTACTTAGTGAGAAGGAGCCAACGTACACTCTGTGAACAAATGTAGTGGAACGAAGGCGAACTTTTCTTAAAACATCCATAAATTTGATAGCAAAGTGATTGAATATATTCCTGATATTCAATTTTACTCATTATTTGTTGTCCGTTTTGCTGGAAAATTAAATTGCCTAAATGGCTGAAGAATGAACTGAAACAGAACCGGCATCTATGATGATCGGGATAGTTATAGGTCACAAACTGCTAATTGATGATGTGAAGGAATGTGCAATGCGTATTGGCACATCGTGAAACACCGCCTCACCGTTTCTCCAGCTGCTCTTTACTCACAAACAAACGAAACAGACTGGCTGGAAAGTTTATCTGAATGCGAAGGCTGCGATCAAATGTGAGTGATGGTCAATTCGAAAATGAACCAAATCCCCGACCACTCATCAGTAATCTAAGCTGTCGCCTTGCGGGTTTAATGAGTTCGGTGATTTCGACCTGTCTCGGAAGTCCCAATCGCCGGTTATCGATTGGAGTTAACAGGACACTTACTGTGTCTTCTCTCGAGGCGATCTGGAGTGGTTGAGCGTTCAGATTTGATAATTCGGTCGTGCCTAATGTGAGGTCAATGACGCAGTGGTTAACACGGTTGCCTCATGATTGGAATGACTGGAGTTCAAATTCCGGTCGTGGCAAGTATATGCACTACTGACGAGCTCAAATGAGAGCGAAACTCGAGTCTAGTGCTTCTTTTCGAAGGAGGCTGGCTGGAAAGTCTATCTGAATGCGAACGCTGCGATCACATGTGAGTGATGATCGACTTGAAAATAAACCAAATCCCCGACTACTTATCAGTATATCTTTTTCTTTGGAACTGAAGTCCGACTGATCTATTGTGATAAAGAACAACTAACAATCTGTCTCAGTGACTTCACAAAAATGTAAGTTAGTTTAAATCGAATCTTGAAATGAATATTGCGTACCTTTTCTTCACATGCGACATAAGTACTGATTGTTTGACTTTGTGCATAATGCTGTTGTACTGTTGTTTTGCAGTAAGAAAACCGCTCAATTTTATGTACAGTTGGGTGTCCATGATAGGCAGGTTGTGAAAATATTGATTTCCTCTGATGAAGAATGCAAAAAGCCGGATCACTTATAAAAGAAGACAGAAGAACCACACCTGTTTTAATCTAAACGATGATCCCATATCGCTTTTACAGATACATGAATACTAACCTAACAACATACCTCGAAGTCCTGCGCAAAGTTTGCCAGAATTCTTTTTGTGTACGGTGTGCAATTATGAGCTTATTGAAGCAGAAGCTTTTAAGTTTGTTATTCAGCTTTGAACGGGTTGTATTGTTATGCTGACTTTACGTAAGTAGCATTTTGTTAGATGACAGTTATTCAGACCATTGAAATAACTGGTAGGAAATAAATTTGTGAATATTGTGGGAGTTTGACAAATATCAGCTTGAATGTTTCCTGGCGCAGTGTCCGAAGGATTATCAGCAGCAGAACCATCACGATTTCTATATAAAACTTCTAAAGAGACCTGAATAATTATGTTACAACAGTTGAGAACTGAACTATTTTTCTGTCCTTTTTGTTTAATAAGTTGAAATCGATTTGCAGTGTTTGACAGAAAAATACTTTGTACATATATGTGTAAGTAGAAAATAATTAAAATTCCTGGGGTCACGCTTGCCTGTTTGAAAGGGTTCTAACAAGATTACATATATGCTGTTTGTTAGCTGGTTTGAGAACTGTGAATAGGTCAGGAACGCAGTATTGTGAGTGCATATGGTCTCGCTGTGCAGAAGCATTTTGATTAACAAAACTCATCTTAATATTGTGCAACAAGCCGCACAAATATGATAAATCTCACCTGGAGTACGTTTTGGTTTCTTGAACTAAGAAGGAAAAACACTTGACTTGGGTAATAAATCTTAACGCTATAAAGCGCTCCACCTTTGTACGACTGACTGTTAGGCAGAAGTATCCGTGAGTCGAAACAACTGCTATTTTGCCGGATTATGTGTATACTTGGTGTAGTTGTTTGTCTTTCCCCTACGCAAGCTTATCATAAATTGAGCGTAGAATCTCGACTTTGCTTTGTGATGAAGTTAACCAAGTTGACCAAGTTTTAGGCACTTGATCAACCAACTTCTCTAGAGTGGCTGGCATCGTGCGAAACACATGAGTACGATGAATGCTATATCTCTAATTGAAGGAATGTCATGAAGAAAGTCACGAACTAAGATTCAGACAACTACCATCTACTGTACTGCAATGGTTGGTAAGAACTTCAACAATATACTCGGTGCCTTTGTTACTTAATCTGACGATAATAGCCGTATTCTAAACAATGTCAGTTGTTCCTACAGACGTCTGTCCTTGACGGCAGACTGTAACAAAAACATCGCTACCGGCATTCGGTTAAAATCTTTATACAAACACATGCTATTCTCTGAAAATACAAGAAGTGAATGCTAGCTGCCTCCTGTTCAACATTTCTGGCTGCCATATGTATCAAGGAATCTCGAAATGAAGAAGAGACAAATATGAAGAACTGGACCTACAAAACTTCCCTGAATTCTGCCATGATCGTCCGTATGATTGTTTATGCTGATTAACTGCTAAAAGTCAGTGACGAGAAACATAAAACTTACGTTTTGACTAATACTGAATCCTTCTTTAAAGAAAACATCAAAATTGGTCTTAATGGTTGGCTTTGCAACCAAAAGGAACCGGTCACCGTTCATATTATCCGGATGTGAGTCGATATTCATTATCAACCTGTCTCACAGTCGGCACCCCCAAGGAGACGACCACCTAGGTACTAGTAATTTTTCGAACGAGACCTTGGAGATATTGCATTAGGAGTTCGATTATTATTCTGTAACTGCCTGTTGGTAACGATATGCCGGAGTGACTTTCGGGATAATGATTGGATTGCTTTGGAATGTATCCGTTAGGCAAGTTCTCACTGACTTAAAACGGGCTGGTACGTCCTTATTTCGAGTTGGTTCATCAAATGTGTTGATCATCTTTCTAGAGATGCAATAGGATTGAAAGAATTCAACGTAGAGGGGAAAGCTTTTGACGTTTATTTTCTTCCCGTAAGGGGACCTTAATTCAGGCCAAATAATTCTGCCTACTACATGCACACCGTAGGCGGTCTCATTCTGCATTACAGAATGGTTTATAGCCGTCACATTCTCGGATGGCACATACTGTCACTGGTTCAACTTCCCTGTCAACGAGATCATTTACTAGGTCTGCAGCTTCACCTCAGTGGACTGAACTGTAACCATAGGTTCTTTTCGAGCTAGAGCGTATGCAATTTGCTACCTCTAGTTGGAACCCTTGTTATAGTTTGATTCTTAAATTTTAGGTTTTTGCTGGCCATGACAAGCGGAGCAGCCTTGAAGTAATGTACGGTGTTTACCATCATTACTAGCCATTACTAACTACTTGTCTCACGTTTGATCATTCCGGCCCGCGTTGTGCCCCATCTGTTGTGTCCAACCAGATTTTTTTTAGCTGTTCTCATATCCAGAGATTTCATCCGAAGTCAAAACACAGCGAACATGCCCAATTTTGATATGCTATCTTCAAGCCACATAAAACAAAACCACACACGACAAATTGGATCCACAGCGAGAAATATTTTCATGTTTATTTTACTGTATTTGACCTGAAGGTAGCACATCGAAAAAGCGATAGTTCGTCATGTTTTGACTTCTGATCAACCAGACTTGTTGTGTTACACATTTCCATGGCTCCCCTTTTTGATGTAACTCACATTGTTTTGTAAATATGTTGTTAGGCTTCTTTACTATAGTTAAAAAATGTCAGATGCTCAAAGGATTTGTAATATTTCTATTTCCCTGACTGCAGTTTAATAAGAAACTGAAAGGTGGTGAAAATCGTGAAGTGCATGTTGATGCCTATGGCCAATAGGTGCATTAAAACGGACAAAAGATCGCTGTACGGGCTTGCTACGGGCGTACTTCCTGTAAATCGAAAAATAATTCTGGACGTAATTTTATTTAAAGAAGACAGAAAAAATCAGCGGACTGATCGTACTTGGCATTAGATGCCATTCATAGTGTAGCAGTAGGTGTTACTCTATTGTGATAACTACGAAAACAGCATCTTATTTTGGTTAACACGTCTGATATACACCCTGGCTGACTCCATTCTAATCCTCGTTAGTACAAAAATGCGGAATGTTAAAAAGCGGAAGTCTAGCAATGAAAATACCCAAGAAAACCATCGTGCGTTTTTCCTGGTTATGACAGATTGCACACGATGAATGTACACGAAAGCAAGATCAGGATTATATGTAGATAACCCATGTATATAGGTAATAATTTCACCTCCGACCTAATTGTGAGTTAGCTGTGCAATGCCAACTAAGTTTTCACAGAAACCACAAATGTGAGACTGCAGACTGAAAACAATGAAATTCACCTCGTTTGAAATAACTTTAACAAACGTGCCGGCTAAAATTAGCTGAATTGGTGGGGATGGATGAAATTGTTTTTGCGACCCAAGTATCATTGGCGACTGTCATTTTGGTGTGCGCTAGATAATTTCCACTCGTTTAGTTACTTTAACGCTCGATTTAGAGTAAATTCATCAAACCCAGTATGGTGGCTGCCAGACGTCAATATTTGATGATCGATTGGATGGTGGGAAGCTGAGTGATAAGTCGTGATTTTGCCACACCTATGGGTTAAGGCTCGGGTGAACGAAATTTCAGATATTCACACTCCATAAGGAGTTTGTGACTGGGTTCGTACACGAAGAGCTTACTGAGCAGTTCTGAGGTTTTAGTTGGCATTCGTGGATCACCCTGTCAGTTATTTGGGCAATGGGAATGAATGTTTACTCTGGATGTTTTGGTTTTGTAATTTTCTGCCCGACCCACAACATCATTTGACAGAGTTTATTTCGTCGTGCTAGGAATTTACTAAATCATTCAGAAATTTTGCACAGTTTGTGTTCGCTTGATAGTAGACGGTTTACTGAGTCAATCAGTCTAAATTTTAGATACAGAGATCTGGCGCGAAAGTGGAAAACTCTGTTACTCATCGTAGGTCATTTGGAAAAAAGGTGCGCAGAGCAGAACACGTTTTGTTGGGCAAGTCTGGTTGGTCGTGCAAGCCATGACACCTAATTCAACACATCCAAACAGATTGGCCTTTGCTTTCTCACGATGAAAGTTTGGTTTACGTAGGAATTTGTATAAGCATTTAGTCATTACGAGCTGGACGCTGAAAACCACACTGACCCATTTGTCAAATACAGCATATTCCAATGATGTACTGGCATTCTTGGAAGTATGCGATTCACACGTCCAGGTAAGAGCGTTAAAGTCACTAAAAATTGATGGGTCGCGTGGACCAACGTGATCACGAGAATGGTTGACGAAATTATTTGCGTAAATATGAATAACTGTGATTCGAACCACTGGATGAATCGACCAGTCGTTAATGAGGGTTGCTACAGATTGTTATACACTATTTGCAAGGAAAAACAGCGTCATGCTACATGTCAGATTGCTCTTCAACCGTAAGCTGCTTTCGATTGAAGCGTTATATCGGTGCATTTTCTGGACTGTGCTGAAATCCAAACAGATATCGTTGAGTCGCACGCATCATGACAGAAACTACCATACATTTGGTAAAACATACAGTTGAAAAACTTAATAGAATAAGTGTTAAATGTCATTTTTAATGAATTAAACCAACAGAGGAATAACGGTGATTACGGTATTCAGAATGCTGTTCGACGATGTAAATCGTTAGGTGAGTTTGATGCTTGATGCATGTCATAGTCGGGCGGTCGTAAAGGATACTGGGTACTCTCAATTACTGGACTGGTGTTTAGCCTAGATTGTGGCAGACTTACATTGATTATTGCTGCAACTGAACAAGACACCAGTGAGAAATGTAATGAACAAAGACTGTTTTTCTGTAGATTATGCCATGATGAAAAACATGTGTGAGACTTGCCACGCCAGTATAACTGTTAATTTTCCCACCGTGTTGTCATTATTATATGATTCTATCGCATCACATGTGAAATAAGTTAGGCTTTTTTTACTATCTTCAGATAATGAGAACTTGTTGAATTAGCAGAGATTTCAGTTTATTTGTCGTATATCAAATACCTGTGAGTATGGGAAAATAATAAATTTGGTTGCGGACAAATTACATGAATTTTTTTAATCATTTCTTGCTGTTTTCGGCTGCTAGTCAGGCTTATGATGAGTGAAACGAGATCATGCATGTACCGCAAATAAAAGCTGCGTGCACTACCGGATGGACACTACCTACCCACTTTCACTTGTTAAAAAGACCACATGATTTAGTGATTACTACGGTACCTAAGTCTACCTGTCTGTGATTTGTGTAAACAAAAATATATAATATTAAAACACTCGTAAATTGACGTTTACCACCTTTTTTCATATATTTTAAGTTTACTCTGGTTTATAATGTTCCAAATGTTATTCATTCAATAGTTTACTAAAGGTCTGACTGAATAGCAAGGCAATCAATCTTCCAACCATATCTCTGTTTCATTGGATAGTAGTATAACTAGTGTGCTAATCATCTTCAATTTCGCAAGGAACTTGTCTTAGCTTTCTCTTTACTATAGCCGCTTTCACAATTGCAGCCAATAATGGTTTACTTCACATCTTTGTCAGGTATTCTTTCTTCCTGCCACTACAAGTGATAGTGGGACTGATCAGAATGCGGCCACAACGCTTGAATACACGTCACCCAAATTTATCACTTCGGAGGAAGATCCATGCAGAACAGTTGCTCATCCAAATGGGGCAGACATAAGTTACCGACCTCGACTGGACTTAACCGTCATACATAACCAAAACGGATTACAAAGTGGTGATACATGCATAACGCCAACTGTGGTCATGCGACCCACATCCGGTTACCACTCGTCTGTTCGATGTGAGCATTCGCCCGATTTGGCTACTACTACTGAAGACAAGACTCCGAGCGTTAACCAAGCGTCAACAAGAAGGCCAGACATCCCGTTAACATATACACCAGTATCTACACATAAATATAAATATGAGGGAAGTAACCCGAAACGGTCAAAAAGCAAATATCTTGCGCGCGAACTTGCCGATACATTTCGAAAACACATAACCTCTAATTTACGTCGTAGCAAAAGTATGAAACCTGGGATTTGCCAGTCCAACACAGAACCTGTTGCGTCCCAAGATGTGAAGAACTCAGCTTATCAGAGTGTGAATAAAACCGATTTAAAAATTACAGATCTCAATCAGGGAGACAGTGGCAGTTGCTGTGAAAGTAAGCGTTGTACACTGACAAGTGAAATAAAGTTAATTATTTAAAAGCACATGACGTTTGTAAATTCACTCCATGAATATAACTTCGGCTGGCACTTGGTTGTTTGTATATGTTCTTTAGTCAGAGGTGTTAAAATAATGTAAGCAACTTGATAACTTGTAGATAACGTTTAATCATTATTAATCAACTTAGTATAGACTATGAGTGAAAGTCACTGGTGCCTTCTTAGACGGTATCCTTTGAATTCTGACAGTTCCTCATTAGGCATGTTATCGTCGAAGCGTGTGATTTTAAATGTCTGTGTAGTGATCACAATGAATAGTATCATAACAGTGTATTTTGAACCCGAATAACTGGTTCAAAATCAGCTGAGTATCAAAATTGTCAACTCACCTACACTCTCAGCAGTGGATCAATGCTGACCGGCTAACCCAGGACAACGAAATTCATTTATCTTTCTTCGGTTAATACAATGCATAACGTGACTTACTCCTTACTCTTAGTGTTCACCCTTGTCAAAATGAAGGTGCTGCTGTACGTTACTCCGGCAGCCGCTGTTTTGTGCCTTGATGGAGTTGGTTTGCTCCACGATAATCGTTACGGCTATAATCACTTGTGGGTTACGTATATGAAACAGGAGAATAAATGGTCTAAATATCATCTCCTAATGCCACGTGTTGTTAGTCGCAGCATCAGGGTTAGAGTGAAAGTGATCCGACGTTTTTCATTTCGATCTATTCGCGTCTGTGAGATTGGTCTATTTATGTATCACAAATTTCGTCCAGACGCTTTAGACTGGTGCAGTGTGATTTTTCAGTGAATCCAACTTATAAATTCTAACGCTACCTTCTGCAGCTCATCGTGCTTTCTGACATCCATGGTTAGCCTGAATTAGCACAGAGCTACGTGTTTCATTATTTACTTCAAGTTAGCGGAAACTAATGATAAATGATGGTTCTTATATTTGCTACAAAAGTCATAGTGTGTTCACCAAGTGAGCTAATTTTTCACTAACCATCACTAGGTTCGGTTGATCTGAAATGTTTCCGGCACACATTACAGGAGGTCCATCATACGTAGATTAAAATCCGAATGAAATAAAGACAGCCGTCAACTGATATTGCTGTTTGTGTGATGCGTTCACGGTCATTGTCTGGCAAACATGAGCTGAGGTGCAGTTACTTAACGACATAGCAAAGAAAGCTGTGTTGGTCATCTATAAATCAAAGTTACTAATAACCCATTCATGTCGCCAATCTTACCAACGTTTTTGTAACCTTCACTTTGTAAAACGAAGACAACGATATAAGACCGATATTTAAACGGTATAATTTTGATACTGAGCCACTCGACGCACATCAGATCGATTTGAATGAAAAGATGACTAATTATTCGACATTGCGTGAAGTTTTCAATTGTGAGCGAAATAAACGCTGTTACACGTTTGTAGTACAGTATTTGGCAAGTTACTTAGACAAAATATGTCAGCCTACACAATGATTATCCAGAACACTGGTAGAAACGGTGTTTCAAAGAATATTCATCGGTTTGCAACGGAGTACTTACGCTTATTTAATAACTGGTCTTATGAAAATATTGAGTAGCTTGTCAGTAATTAGGCAGAATTAATACAATGCAGTTCACGTGAGTCTCACTTGCAGCGAATTTTATCTTATGATTACCTTTAGTTGGCCATAAATATACTGGTTATTTTGTCGTCAATCACAATTCTAACGACTAGTTCATTGAATTGGAGGAAATCGCGATTTTCCTCTGCAGTCATGTTAAATCTGTGCTTGTAGGCGTATTGATTGCTTGTAATTAAACTCCGGTTCCGATTTTATCGAAACATGTTTGTTGCAATACGTGAGACTTAAATGACCGTACGTCACAGTGTTAAGTATTTACCGCTGTAATAAGACCGCACATGAACAAATCGATATTGCTGTTCTAATGTGGTTCTGAAAGGCTGACGGTTTAATTCCATTCATTGTCAATATTCCTTATCCTGGAGACTCTTTTAGTGAAGAAGAATGTATTTTTGCATAACACAGCCATCAAAAGATGCATGTACGACCTTTCAAAAAGACGTTGAGCAACGCGTAGCGATAAACCAATGATCCCAAATATTCAAAACAAGATTGGACCGTAATGCTACGGTACTATTGAACAAATTATCAAAGTGAATATTTAGACAACCTCAACAGTTTCGATCGACGGATCGTTTCCGGGGTATGGGTTACAATTTGCTGCTGAACGGGCTAAACATGGACTATAATCACATAATAAAGGCATTCATACCCTAAAGCGCTCTTCCGAGCAGTCAACAGGTTCAAAACAATGGGGATGAGCCCAGCTCCAGATAGAGGGTGCACGCACCACTCGAGTAGAGTACAATGACCGACAACTGGCTATTCGCACAACCATCAAATTGACGTGACAAAACAAATCGTCTAGGTCAAGGTCCAGTTAACGTCCAGAAACATGAGAGGTTGAATGCAAGGGAATTTTGTTGGGTCGGATTTTCACATGATTGTAGTTCAAAAATTCGATGCAATGCGTGATCTCAATATAATTTATCATCCAGCGGTTTCGTCGGCGAAGAAAGTAGTTGAGCTTCTCCAGAGTTGTCATTAGAATAAAACGATGTAGCAAACAGGCTCGTCTCCGGTTATTCGTCATCAGGCCAAATACATAAAATTTGTATAAAACGTTTTTGACAGGGCATAACGAAAAGGGTAACAAGTTCAGTTGAGGTTAACATTGTCACCGGTAGATATGTAGACAACATTTCTATATAGCTACAACACAATTATGACGCCACTGGAAGTGATTGATCGTGATATGGGTGGTGAGCCATAGCAGATGCAAAATCTGAACAAAACGCTGTAGTGCGCACTAAGGTGGGCTATTCAGTCGGATTCCGATCATCTCAGCGGTGTCTAAAATTCAACTTCTCACGGCTTTTGACTGACCGTTCTGGACCTGTTACTTCTTCGTTTCGCCGTGTCAACAATACTTCACGTAAATGTTAGATATCACATGCGAAAACGAGCTTGTTCGCCACATCGTTTTTCCTGAGGAAGGAAAATATCAATTATTGAGAGAGTTGTGTCTCACAATAACTCATTGAACCAATTTTCACGTCGTAGTTAATTTTCAAGACTAATTTCATTGTTTCATCTACCGACCACATCAAGACAGAATGAAACACACAGATAGACTCAGCAGTCCGGGTGTTTTTCACAATATTACTGGTTCCGTTTGTAATCTTTCTGGGCTGGTTTTTCGATAAGTACCCATTCTTATCCTACAGAACCGTGAAGAGTATGGTAATTCAGAAATTTATTTGCTGAACTTTTGTGCGGAATCTCCGTCAAACCATTTTCCACCTTTAAGTTTTGTTGGGTGTTCACGTTGTAGCAGGATTTGGGAAATGTTATATTTGCATTCCATTTCTCTCTCCTCAGGTAAGTAGTTTATATCAGCACCAGAAACAACCAAAGGAAATTAAAAATGCTTTGTACTTGTTTAGATATTTGCCCCGTTAACGTGGTGCATGTTGCAGAGTGATGCGTTTTCACATCTAGACGGTTACTTTGACTGTGTTCATAGTTTTAACAGTGAAAATTCTTACAGAGTGTCTGGTTATGTCTCAGTTAGCAATATGGCATAACTGTCAGCTCTTCAGTCTGTGTGAGGTAGTACCAATTCTAGTTGTTTCTTCGCCTTGCCTACGCCCTGCGTTCAACCAGAGACATGACGTTTCGTCGGGCTTTTGATTGCAAAGTTATATTTTTAGGGAAGAGTTTAGTTGCTATATTTGTGCTGTTCTTACGGTGTCTTAGAAAGCTTAATTTTTCGTCCTGTTTGCTATATCCGAGCTAACAGTTTTCCACAAAACTGGCATAGACAATTTTCTTTTATCAGGGGAACGACGACGGGCGCAAATCAGAGGGACATGATAGTTATCTACTTTTATCTAGTCAAGGTCTCACGTGATATATTACTGAGGTCCCACGCGCAAAACAGGAGTACGAAAAGTCAAAACAGTCTCACGCATTATTTGGACAACTTCTAACTTAGATTGCCATGCACCATGTTTCAGTGAAAGAAAACTTTAATTTTATAAATTTCGTCGCCTGATATTGTTTTCATTGTTCATGGTTACTGCTGACTGTGCTAAATTTTCGAGATGTATTTACTGTACCTGAACATCGGTAAGAGTTAATTCCACTGTTCAAAAACATTATAATTTCGTTCCAATCAAAATTAAATTGATTTCTAGGTCATTTTGCTGAATGGCTTCTCATTAGCTTACCTATGACCATTCTAGTTTCAGGTGGTTAATATAAGAATGTTTCGACATACAATTTTTAGGTGACTGTACAGGTGTTTCCACTCGCTGTATGTACACTGAACTAGTGGGTATTCTCAGCCGTATTTGCCAATACATTATGCTACACCAATTTGTATGAAAGATGGCCATGTTTAGGTATGAAATCCTCAAATGTGACGGTATTTGTCGATTAACTCATTGAATAACGTTTGTCCTGATCAAATTCGGCTCAATAACCAGCGAGTATATTATGCAAACAGAAAAGCACCACTTTGCAGAAGTCTGTTTTTCACTTTCTTCTGTTTGTTCCACTAATCTTTGCCACACTAATCCTTGCCAACTTACACAAAAAGATATTTATTCTAAGACCGCAGGTTTTGCAATGAATTTGAAAAGATGAAAACTTGTTCGCTGTTTGGTCCTCTGACAAACAGTTGACTGTCCATGTCACCATGTGTAAACTGAGACAACTTTACTGTCATTAATGTCTAGAGGTTCATAGCCAACTACTCTGTATATGTAAAATGTGCAGCCGTGATATGTGAACACAGCTGACACTGCATTTATGAACGATTACTCAATGTAATCACAGTCTACGAGTACATTGTGCACATAGATCGGTTGATTATATCTACTGTAAATGACCGCAAACGTGTTAGAGAGCGGTGTTGATTATTACAAGTTAATTTCTACACGGGCTAATGGATTACGTGTAATAGAGGGGAGACATTTCTAACCGGGTTATCCGGTAAAAACGACACCTCATGATCATCTTTTTGGAGTTCATTTCAAATGTACACACTACGTTGTCACTAGGATTACACTGCGCGTAGGATCTGCTCGCTCCGTATTGCACCGCTTTATGTTGCAGTTGCGTCGAAACCATGTGAGATGTTCAACACCCTGATCGATCCTCACACACTCGGCGCCGTTGGATACTACAGTCCCGCCGAGTCCTTCCGAATTCATCGTGATATATAACTGAACGTAAATTTTCGTCCATATGCCTGTGTGTTTCTGAGAGTTAGTTATCGATTAAGTACTCATCGACTACACCATAACGCTGAAGCGACTAGTGCGATGTTCAAGATGTGTTCACTTTTCTTCCTGTGAACCTTGGGACTACTTTTTTAAATTTACGGTGCATTTACCAAAGATTGTTTTCTCACTCAAACAAAGACAGATTAGTATGAGCGGTTGTTTATTCTCTGTGCTGCACAAAAGTAAGAACATACCAACATACGGGCAAATGGCTGCCACTTCCACGAAATGTAAACGAATGTGTATGCGAGGATTACCACGATACTGAGATGCTAACACGACGAACGATGATCACTGGCAACGTTCGTCTGATCTATCGATATACCTGGGAGCAACAAAGAAAAAATTATTGCACAATTAAGATGCCTTGATGAATCACTTTTCTACACACATATGTAGCATACGTAATTGCCCTTAGAATGATGTGACAAAGTCAAAACGGGAAAATCTGTTCTATGTAGTCAGTGGTCATATGTGTAACAGGCAGTATTGATTATGGCGTGCCCACGATTTTTCATTTGAGCTTCCGCCCTCTCGGACTTTTCAATTTCACATCTGTTCTGAGGTACTGAGTGACGTCGATCTTCTGACTCCGGCGTAGAAATTTCATTATGGTTGATTTCGTTAACTTGTCCAGCCAGAGAGTCGTAGGCGTGTCAGAATTAGTTGAAACACATATAAGTTACATTAGGAGCTGACAGACGGTGAACAGTATTAAGGAGTGAAAATTACTTGAAAACAACAGCACACAGCCTACATATTCCCGTGAATGCATCAGTTACTCACTGGTCTGTACAATATTTCAGAAAAACTTACCAAAACTGAACGCCACCCAAACTCGATCACACTCCTCGCATTTAAATAAGCCTCTCGAGCGGCCAATTCGAAAGGAGTCACTGGACTCGACTTTCGCTCTTGTGTGAGCTCATCAGTACTGCATATCCTTGTCCGATACCGAATTTACACTTTTATCTCTTTGTTTGTAAAATTAACTTGTTAACCACAACGCTAGTACTCTCAAATTAAACGTGACCAACCAATCATATGCAAACGCTCAATCACAACCTCGTGTGAGCAGCGTTCAGACTGCCTGATCGTCTCGATTGGAGACACGGTAAAGAATTCCTGCCTTAACAAGCATATGCACTAATGTTGAGCTCTAAAAAGGGCGAAACTTGGGTCTAATGCTTTCTTTTGAGGGCTCACCGAAGGGCATACCTGAATGAGAGGACCGTGATTGTATATGAGAGCCGTTCAGTGTGAGATAATCAAAATCCCCGGACTCCACTCTACATCACGGAATCTTGGTTTCTTTCACTTACATTTACCGAGAACTTACAATTTTGCAGGCCCTAGACCAAACAATTTACCAAATGCTTGTAGGCATTCAAACGCTTGATCTTACCAGGTGCCTGAATAGATTGAAATGATGTATGCAAAACAGTGTTGTTGGATTGTAGTGTTCGACGATTAATTTGAACGAATGAAAAAACCATCTCGTTGATGATAGAGTTAACCCTGATTTCGTAACTCTTGGGTGGCAGTACCAGTTAGAACCAACGGTGACTCAATATTTTGAAGTGATCTAGCGTGCATTGAGGGTAAATTTGCCAAAACCTCAACTATAATCATGTCAGTTTTACGCACTTATTTTTTAGGTTGTCTTCACTCCCTTCAATGAGAACGAAATAAAGTCACTTTCAAGCTGATTGTCATATTTTGCTTTCCAAAAGTATTAACAATATGAAAAAAGTCGAGAAGGCTGTCCAAGGTTTTGGTTAAACTATATCTTATAAATATTCTCATGGGACTTGTGCACTGAATTATCACTACTGTAACTGCTTCGAGTTGTTACTCGGGACTTCAGAATTTCTAGCAAGATTTCACTGGTTTCTGACTTGAGTGACGAGTTTTTGTGTTGATATCTTGCTGCACATATAAGTTGAGGTCAACACTTTCCCGAATGTACGAAGAGGGAAATATAGGGGCAGTGTATATGAATAAGATAACTAACTCGCTTGTTCCAGTTTTATCATAACCTCTTGTCATGTAAATTGAAGGTGCGATCAGTTTTACCGCCTCAATGTACGATCGGCTTGCAATGAAGTTGAACCGCAATGCTCATGTATGGTTAAGAAGAAAAGCGTTCAAACGGTATTAATATCATCACGGGTTCTTGGGATCATCTTGTTACCAGCGCAACGTGTTATTGTTTTGTCTTGAGTGCACCACTGATGTCTCCGATTATAGGTGCGTTATTCACCAAGACCTACTTAACAGTTACGCCTCCCCAATAATACCATTTCGTCATAAGTGTCTGGACATAGACCTGGTAATTACCGGAAACGGATAATTCTACGCATAAATTCAATGCTTGTAAAAGTCAGGCCAATCGCCTGCATACCAAACGTGACATGATTTTTTTTTGAGACATGAAATATTGGTAACAAGAACGTGTTGAAATCTTCTGATGGAAAGTGGCGAATGATCATTTTATCACATGTCACTAGTCGGAAAAGAAAACGTTCGACTGATCTATACCATGAGCTTCGTGCTCACAATAACTGTGTCTCTCACGCAGCGAAGCCCACTTTAATCAAAATGTGCCAAGATTTTGTGTGATGCAGTTACAATTGACATCTTAAAAATGCATAGCGCTAATAGTTTTGCTGATTCCGGTCACTGACTACCGTAGTAATTAGTTTTAATGAGCATGTGTTAAACATCTGGAAATAGTGTTAGAATTTGTTTGATCACAAGCTGAAATGAAACACTTTGGGTTGAGCACGTTACATGAATCAGAGGAAAGGGACTTCAAAGTACCCACCAGACCCGTACAAAACATCACGCCTTACCTATTTTAGTTTTTAATGCCATAAGTTCAGTTGTTTGCAATTGCTGTCAAGTTTTACAACCTTTGACAGAGATGCATGAATTTCGTTACACGAAAGATGTGTGTTTAGCGCGCACGACCACGATTGTCGTCGTTCTCAAAGACTAGCCACAATGTTTTTTAATTGATCATCAGTGCTGTGTACAACTAGGTCGAAAAGTCATACAAAATCACCTAGTGGTGCATGTGTTCAAAAATATATCACATTACTCGTCCAAAACCATACAGTGATGTACTCTGCAAATGCTTCACTTTGTTCACACCAGTTGGGACTTCGAATAACCTCATTTTATGAGAACAAACTGTGAATAATTGTCCATAATTTAGGTTGGTGCATGAAATATGTCCGCAGATCTATGGCAACTGTACAGTTGCTCACTTCCATTGTTGTTGTGTTTGTTCCTCAAAAATGATCAATGCAAAAATATTTCCAAATGAAAAACCACCTGTATGCATTTGGAGTTATTGTTTACACTGATATCTCGGTGTTGGGTAACTGTGTTTGAGGCAGAATATCAGAAAGTCGGGTTGGCCCTGTTAAAGTTAAATGTTCATTCGTTTAATCTGTTACCCCTTGAACAACTGTTGCTTTGTCGAGAGTCAGTGAGTTATTTCGGTTACGTATTTCCCCATTTGATGCACCGTTCGTCGATTGCTTCGTTAAAGTTTTGAAAGGGTGCCCAATAATAAGCTACTCAATGTTCACTCTAAACAGTTTCCATTTACTGGGACCAACTGAATGGGTCTACATTGTCAGTAACCCTTGGAGGCAGAATCAAAAATACGCATTCAGTCAAATAATGTCAGAATTTATCTGAGGGGAGTTGAAGACTATTTTTTAGTGCATCTCTTGCTCCCTGGTATGCACTAATCACATTTCGCAGTTGGTCATCCTAACATGCGTATATTGCATGTGAGGAGGGGTTCAGTAGAACACCTGAACAAAAAGATAGATATAAGCCTGTGGATACCTCAAATCTCAACCGAAGGAACCAGCTAACATCAAACAAACCAGTCTGATTATCAGTTTGACCCAGGGATTCCATTCAGTTCTTCCATCAACGTTTGGTCACAAGCTTGCAGTGTTTTCGGGTAGCATTTATGATCCTGGCAAAATCATGTAGTGGCTTCATCACGATTACTACCCGGCTTACGATAATGTAGGCAAACGAGTTTAGGTGAGATAAAATTTGGCACATCACTGCCAACTGTAGTAAGTGCATCATATTCAGTGCTCAGAAACATTGCAGACGTTTACGGTAAATGTTCCGAATAGAATGACTGTAATACAACAGTAAGCATTGATATAGTTTGCTGGTAACCCACAAACCACAAACCAAATGTTCACGTCACATAATTCTACCTCTGTCTTTGTAATCTGACTGGTTGAGTTGACACACTGATCTCACTTTGATAATACCTACATTAAGCTGATACTTGCTTGCGAAAATGAACTTCACATCTTGGACGCTGCATAAACTACAACCATCATCAACACATTGCATGCTGTCTCTACTGCCACTAAGTGCACTTCAGGAGCCGGTAGATGGAGGCAACTTGCTGTTGGGGCTTTGTGTTGACTTTTCGAACGGCAATGACAACTTGATAACTTAGGACACAAACCGAATCAGTTTTGACAATTAAAAGGCACCTTGGCCCGGAAAAGAGCTCGTTGGGCAGGTGAACATGTTGCCATAGAATTCTGAGTGATTACTTCGATGATTTCGTATCTTGTGAACCTATGAGGCTTTGCATTCAAGCATTTTTCTGCCTGAACTGTGCAGTTCAGCTGGGTTAGTTCGAAAGTTATTTTGTCATTGGCGAACAAAAATCCCTTTCGGCAAAGTGTCATTCGTTTTAATGGCACTTCCTACTCTGGCTCGTATATAAATGCATCACGTTTTCCAAATACACGACTTTCAGTGTGTATTCAATTTCATAACTACTGGTTATCTGCTGTAACTTTTATTGTGTGCATTGGTGTGATAAATGTACCCACTTTGTTCAATATTTAACAACTGTTGCATATTCCAGAAATGAATTAACTTACCTAAACCTAACCTGATTAATCCGGACAAAAACATTTTACAGTGGATTGGTTTATGTTTATAACACTGAACAGCTTTGCATATTTCTACTCTGTTTACAATTCACGGTGCCAGAGGTAATCCAAAATAACCGTACTATGATGAATGAACGTCGGTATGAAAATATATGAAACACTATGGTAGGAACTAACTAACATGATATTCTATTTTGGCGATGAATATGTGTTCCTTGATTCAAACACCACCCAGTCTGTTCGAAGCTCTTTTTAGTAAATCTACCTTCAAACAGCTTTGCGTTTAAGTAAGCAGGTACATTAGTCCAATGACCTCAGCAGTCAAGCAAGCTAGGAAAACTTTTTACTGTGCATGCATTCAATGAACGGAAACGTTCCAAGTTTCTCCGGTGATTTAGTGGTTATATAATACACTAATACAATGTAATTCGGAATGAAATTAGAGACGGGTATATTTTACTTATGCACATGAGTAGATTTAACGAGGCAGCGAATTTTCTGAACATTTAATAACGGCGATGAGGTTCGGTTGCTTACTTAGTTAATCTGCAGCGAAATTTTCCGGAGTGAATCGTTTTCCGTCTTGTGTGCGTGCATAGACATATTGAAGGCACTTTTATTCAACAAAACGGGCGTGTTAAAAATCGGTTAATCCGTTGTGCTACTTCTCGTTGGTCGCACATTGTTTGGACGTGAAGGAATCTAGCCAAGTTTGATTAATTCGATTTTTTACTCTGTTCGCAAATCGAAGAACAGTGTGTTAGACTCCGTTTTTGGTTCTTTGCTGTCGGCTTTTATCCACCTTTGAATACGATGAATGATTTGAAAAAGGTTTACTTCTTAGCGTACGAAAACTTTCGCAGAGACATTTTCCGTAGTTCGACTGCTACGACAGCATCTTGTATCCATAAGTTCACAGTTCATCACAAATGAACGAATGAAAAATGCAGGATTAGTGAACATAAAGAGAAACGGAAGGGAAAAAATAAGAGATTCTCAAATGGCCATTGGCTTACAATTGTATCAACATAACAACTCTGTTGCAGTGATGGAGGGGTGATTAATGTGGGCTTTACGAGCCGGACCAGAGCGTTTGAGACTAGCAATGAGCAACCGAGATGAAGAAACATGCAACAATTAAGGAGGGGCTATGCTAGAGTTTTGATTGACGGCAAAAGCCGTAGTGAATGTTACAAGGCCTATGTATACTCTAAAGGGAAAGCGGACTAGTGTCACAGAGTGGGAAGAAAGAAACAATAATCGAAAACTGAGGTCTCAACGTAATTAGGAAACAGGCAACTCATGGGTATCGATTTGTCTGACGAAAGAAATCAGCTTCAGCAAGCCCCTCATAGTGACACTTTTGGAGCAGCAGGTAATATAACAAACTTAACAAATTATTTAACTAGTCTTGTAAGAGTCATTTGTACAATGCTAGTGCCCAGAGTACACTGTCGGGTATGGAGGCTTTTATTGGTGCACGTTGTACGACCTTCCACGAAGACGTTGAGCAACGCGTAGCCGTAAGTCAATGATCCAAAATATTCAAAACAAGATTGGATCGTAATGCCAAGGTACTACTGAACAAATTGCCAAGGTGAATAGTTGAACAACAGTTTCGACCGACAGATCGTTTTCGGGGAGTGAGCTACAATTTACTGCTGAACGGGCTAATTATAAACTATAATCACATAATAAGGCATTCATACCCAAAATAACTCTTCCGAGCAGTTAACAGGTTCAAAACAATGGAAACGAGCCGAGCTCCAAAAAAGGGGATGCACGCACCACTCAAGTATAATGACCGACAACTAGCCATTCGCACAACCATCAGGTTCACGTGATAAAACAAAATCGTCTGGGTCAAGGTCGAATCAAAGTCCAGAAATAGGTGAAGTTGAATGCAGAGGGGTAAATATTCAGAGGAATGGGGTTGGGTCGGATTTTCACGTGATTTTAGTTCAAAAGTCGATAAATATCTCCCCAATTGCCTGTATTTTCTGACGGCTTGGAGGGACCTCAAAGTGGAGGAGGAAATAATTTGTGTTGTTAACGGCAGTTGCAAGTTCTTCCAGATGAACATGACTTTTACCTGCTAAAGTTCCGATTGAGTACTGCTACAGTCATCTGCCACAGCAAAGATGAAATCTGGTCATTTAATAAGTAAACCAAAGTAAACATTTCAATGATGCAATCCTATTTACAAATCTAAGGACCACAAGACAGCGTTTTCTGTTGTGCCGAACATGTTAGAAGTATTTTTGCCATTTATTGTGGACAGGCAGCTTTTCATTACGTTGCTTATCACGTGTGATAACATGTGAAGACGCACTACCTCACGGCTGTGTTAGGTCGGGAAACACTTAAAATTTGAGAACGATCTCTTTTCGTACCGTATTGCTAACCACTTTAAACTCTTTTCAAAAAATCTTGGATTCATTGACTTACTACGTGGCTGTAAATGTTTTCATCCCACATGCAAGCCTTAACAAATGGTCCAAGTGGCCAGGGTTAATGGGTTGCCAAACAACCAGTAGCGTAAATGACATCACATCAGGTGTAGGAACTGTCTTGATGCAACGCAACACCTTCACCGCAACCATAATAAGCCAATCTAGTACGTAGTGAATGAATATTAGTGCTACCTTCATCGGAAAGGGGTGAAAAGGCCACCGTAATATTCACCTTCTACAGTGGTTTAGTAATGACATAGTCTGATGCCATTGGACCGAATATCCTTGCAATCTGAATCAGTTAGTAAAGGATTTAACAGTGGTAAACACATTTTATTAGACCGACTGACAAACGGTAACAGTGAACACAATGAAGTCAGCAATTCTACCACTTAGCATTTGGTCGAACTAGGACAAAAAAACCTTGACCGAACTGCCATGGTTGTTAAAGAGATGGTTCTGACAATATTGAGACGGCGGTGTGTATGTCTCTCTGTAACGAGCGAACCAAAACTCAATCAGCAGGCTAGTCGATTCTATCGGTGAACAAAATGAAACGTAACAACTGTGGAAAGTACCACACTTGTTTGTTCTTGATGTACTGAACCTCGGCCTACGGGGTTTATTCGTCTACACACGTTTTCCGTCAAAGTAGCAACGATGAACTAGCAAGTCAAACCTATATTGCAGTCGCAAATATCAGTACTCAGTTTCATGCAACGTAAAGCTAACTGATGGTTTTGCGTTAACTGTGCTGATGTCATCAAAAGTAATTCTCATCACTGTTACCAAACACTTGTGTACATCTATCTCTGATTATTTTAACAGGAGTATGATCAGAAGTGCATTTGTGAGGAACTACACCTCCTGTTGTATGGATTGTTAAGTGGCGACCTATACATGGCTGATTCTTTCGATTCGCGTTATGTAGTAGGTTAATTACATGTTAGTTTTGTTAATTTCGAGCATAACAGTGCAACAAATAAGCACACCTGCTTACACCCCGTTAGCCTGTTTCAAATGCATGTTTCAATGGCTGACACTTGCAACCTTGTGGATTACCATGCTTTCCACAACAAGCCTGAACTCGATGGAATATCTGCCAATCGTTTTAAAGTACACAAACAGTTTGTTCACTAACTGAGGGGAGGCGGTTATTTGGTAGAATATAGCAGGTTGAAACAGACAATTTGAGTTTGTTTTCAATTGTTAGCTAACATAAAGTAAACAAATCCGTATCCTATTTTCTGTAACCCATCGTGCTGGTTAACCATAACGGTTGATAATATCTGGGGGATTAATGTTAGTATTAAGTCAATACGATTGAAACGGTTTACTCTGTGACACAAACAACGCTTCCGTGTCTTTCAGTATGCAAAAACCAATGATATTTTTAAAACATTAGAAACAGTGACTGTGAATCAGACGCACATATCACGTTTTCGTTTAGTTCATTGAAAGCCAGCCAGCAAGACACAACCAGAAACAACTGCCTTGTTGACACTGATGAAGTTTGCTTAAACTGCGTGATAAAATTGCCCTAGTTTCGTTCGTCGGGCTTTCAAGTTTCGCGCATCGTGATGCTACATTTGTCCTACATGCAAATGGCTCGGACAATACTACAATCAGAAAATTTATCCCATGCAATATCTCTAGGAATGAATTACGTTGGTGGTGGCTGGATAAAGATTGACTTTAAATACAAAATGGTCTCATCGGATAACGAAAAGCGAAAGCCTGAAAACACATTTAAAAGTATTAACCGTGGAGTGCAGAATCCTCCGGAAGTGGAATTCGTATTACCAGTGGATGGGTGGTTATGTACACTCTGTTAAGTCTGATTGCACGCGAAAAAGTTCAGCGAACAACACAGTCATCTACTAGGAGTAATGTGAGTGCAAATGACTTCAGTAAGGTTGGCTACACCATTGTCACTCCCAAAGAGATGAAATCACCCAATGGGCAATCTCTCTCAGATTTTGCTTTGCAAAGTCTAGTTACAAACCAAGACTTGAGTTCCATTTGGTGCCTTAGTTAGTGGACTCAAGCTTTGTAAATCAACGACTAACGTTTTCCATGAGGCCTCTTCATGGTAAACCGTGAAATTATTAAAACCCGTGTTGAATGCTATTGTACACTTCACTTAGTCAGACTGTGAGAAAGTGGAATTAACAATCCATGTTAAATAAAAGTTAACTGAACGGGAAATTAAAACTCTTGATGTCGAGTTGAGTTGAGTTGTTGTTGTTGAATTGTTAGCCGGTTGGTTGACATTCTGTAGCATACAGTTGCCTAGGTGCATGCAACAAATGGCGAGTATTAGACTTAGTCAGTTTTAGTTTTCAATGGTGCTATGATAAAAGTAACAGTCGGTTTTTGTATTTTTTTATACTTACATCACATGGGTTAACTACGAAACGAAAGAACATATTATTGTTAGAAGTCTGAACAAGTTTTGGAATACATTTAGGATGAGGTTAGAAAAACAAATTCTAACCTGATTTTTATGTTCCACTGTGATCAAAACCCTCGGCTGCTGATTTCGTTTGATTGTTTTGGCTTTTGTTCAGTTCTTGGTTACATGTACCAGTTCGGCGTCTGGGATGATCGCGCACCCGTGCTGGATCCGAGATTACCGATTGCTATGTGCGACTCGGTTGGATTAGTCGACACCAAACGTGGTACAGTGATAGCGAACCCCCCTGAATGGCATCATGCTGAGGTTGGCCTGGAAACACCCCTAAACAGTCAGGCACCACTGGTTCGTGGCCGCATCGTCGCATGCCTGCAGCGTTTCACACAACACAGTTCAGCCAGTGGAAAGCCGTTGCATCGAAGCACATACGTTCAACAAACCAGACTAGTTCGACAGGTTCGTCGAGTTCGGGGTTGAGTGAACGAATCAACATTTTTAATGAGTTACAAAGGGCTGGTTAGATCCAGCTGATGTATCACTGCTAAATATTTAGAGATAACGTTCATGTTCTGTTTACCTTTTATGGGCAATATTTTGTCCGTAGTGGCGCACAGTTGCAGCACTTTGCTTGAATTATATGCAAACTTTATGCAACTGTTAATGCTGGATATAAAAGTTTGTCATATATGGATAATCGAACACTTTCTGATTAAACAAATAGATACACTATATCTATTGTTGACACATGTCCTCTGCCGGTTGCGGTATAGTCCTAATTGATCTGAAGTAACAATCTTGTGTGAGTACACAAAAAGGATAACTGTCTACTGGATGGTGATAGCAAAACAGGTTGTTTAACTGACTCCGTTTAATTTACTTGTAGATCCGTTTGGAGCTCCACGAATCAGACTAGTTACGGATGGCTAGGTTTCTAATTATGTTGTCCAGAGCTGGTTAAGTCTGTCGTGTGCAGTATCATATTTGTTACATTTGTCACATCTTCTAGCAACCAGGAAAAATTCTTACAGACTGCTGTTGACTGACACAAGAATCGGCATTTCTTAAGGTTTGTGAAATTTGTGCACTGAAAATGGAACAACACTCACATCGGATAAAATGTTTTGTATCCAGGCAAACTGTTTTGCCAGCCACTTTTGAACTGAAATAAGTAGTTTGAATTCCGTCCTTATTTATACACAACATTTGTGTGTAGCCTTGCCATAAACCAGATCTAAATTTCTGCTCATTTAACGTGAGTTGACTCGTTAACTACTACTCATTCGCCTTCAGATCAAGGGTTGACCGAAACATATTCACATGCCAACCGGCCGTATTCCATGACCTCCTGGACAGGAGTGTTGCTTTCATCTTAAACAGTTGACTTTAATAAAAGTAAGAATGGTTTACTCACTTATTAAAGTTTAGAGACAAGTTATTAGAGCTGTTCGCGAAATCTACACTGAGACGAGGCTTTTTTCGGCCAATTCCGAATGGAATGCTAAACGATTATTTCGCACATTTTTGACTAGACGGAAAGTACCTAAGCGGTTATGAGTCGGATATGTCCAGGAATACGTAATTATTACCGTATTATATAACACACGTGATACGTAGTATTATGGTAACGTATTTTTACACTATTTTCTACTTCATATTTTT